>PNEQ01098531.1:0-45458 GCA_003012365.1 Medauroidea extradentata
ATATAAATTTTTGGTAACCATAATGCTTCAAGATGAAACATTTATGCATACCGGGGAATTACAAGTTATGAACTGTCACTTTTCAGCATGATACTGAATTTAGATTGATTAATAAGTTACATTTTGAACTTAACAAATTTAAAAATGTATAACTTTTTTTGATAACTGCAAGTGTTTCAATTTTGAGAATTTTTTTTTTCATAAAGTGTGTAAAATAATGATAAATTGAGTGTGCAAGGTGAAAGACTATTTCTCAAGCTACTAATACAAAACATACAAATGTTTGATGTTTAAAGACCTTTGTACGACACATGATATAAGTAATGGTTATTTTTTAACTTCTGAAAGCCTGAAGTGTTTTTTGAAGATATTTGAGTGTCCATAACTTTTTAACCAGTTTGAACCACAAAACTTGTTCTGTGGGGATTGGTTACATACCAACAGGAGTTTATACCTGCAAAGCAAAACAATTTTCCGTTCAGCCCTTTTCAGTTTATATGACTAGAAAATGTTGGCAATTTTTGAAAATATTTGATTTTTAAAAAATTATATCACTGCTAGGGTCAAAAAACACGGTGGTTTGAATGCATGAGGTCAAAGAGAGGTACCCAGGGTGTTAATAAAAAAATATATAAGTGTATGGTTTATAGCCCTTTTTGAGTTACAAGGTGTTAAAAATGCCGTTTTTAAGCTTCTAAAACCCAAAATTTAAGCCCTTGTGATAAAAGTTTAGTATGTAAGAAAGTTGTGTTTATAGTAATCACAAGAAAGCGTGAACCCTTATCTGCATGTTGGTAGAAACGGGAATTACATTAACTTTAATGGGAAATTAAATATTGATTATTTTGTAGATGGCTGCAACAGCTGATTTTGCTGCGCGGGCCACCGCATAAAAGGGCCTATATCCAATACGGTGAGAGATAAAATTTTAATGAAAATGGTTTTCGCCTATTGGAACATGATAGTAACCGTAGTTAAATTATAGAAATTATACAAAATAGTCAAGCAACCTCCATTTGCTGATTTCACATGGAATGACCCAATGTACAAGAACCACCTGCTGTCTTCATCACTCTCAACTCAGTACCAGTGAAATCTTCCGTATTAACTAAAAAAATTTGCAACTGCAACCATGCATGCAACTAGCAAATTTCTCTACATAGCTTATAAGTAACCGGGTTGATTAAATTTGATCATTTCTTTAAGTCAGTGCAAAATTCCATCCCTACTATAATGCCTGGTTGGCAGTGGCAAAATAAAACAACAGTCCAACTATGTCATATATGTGTTATCCAATAAAAACGTATTTTCAGTGTGTATGGTGGCATTCGAAAATAGTATGACATTCTTAAAGCTCTAAAATTTGCACAAAATTATTGCTTTACATAGTTGCATTTGGTGAGAAAATAATTTGGAAGTGTCATGTGAACATTCAATTGTTTTTCTTGGTACCATCCCCATTATAGCAAGACCAAGAAAATTAACTGTGCGTACAGAAAAATATTAGTGCACAGGAACAATGCATTTATCTCCACTGTAAATACAATGATAATTTCTACACTTTTGTTTTAAAGTTGGTAAATTAGAGTTTATTATTTTCACCGTCTTATTTCTTTCACATGCAATGCTATTAAGTTAATTGAAGTTCTCTTTATAGATGCTTTGGTTACTGTTCATCGCTTGATGTTATTATTTTTACTTTGTTGACTTACTTCCAGCAGTAGCAGGTAGCTAATGGTTCAGTTTCCAGAAGACAGAGCAAGGTGAGGCTATGGTCACACGTTGGACTCTTATTTGGGAGGACCTGGGTTCAATCTCCAGCTCTGGCCATCCTGATTTCTGTTTTCCATGGTTTCCCAAAATCACTCCAAGGGAATGCTGGGGTGATTCCTTAACAAAGGCCATGACCGACTCCATTCCCAGCTCCTGTCATTGTTTCAAGTTGTGTCGCCACCTCTAATGACCTTGTTGTCAACAAGATGTAAAGTCACATACTGAGTTAATTACTTCAGTGTTTTGTCCTTGTAAACCTATTTTTTGACTTAGCCCCAGAAAAATATGAAAAATTTATCCTTGCCATTTTAAAGTAATGAATGACTGTGCAATTGTTGCAGTCTGGTCCCAGTTTTAGAAGTACCACATTTAATGAGGACAATGATTTTATGTGGCCATTCTCATGAATCTTCAAGAAAATAAGAATAACCTGGGCTAATTGTAAGGAATTTTATTGAAAATATGAAGTAAAAAATATATTCTGCAATTCACATCTAAAAACTACATCAATTTTGTAACTGCTATTAGTAGGCATGTTATAGGAAACAAAATGTGATAGTGCTGGTTTGAAGTGAATGTGCTGCCCAGTTCCTGTACAAGGCCTGCCTCTTCACCACTCTCATCCTTTATCATTTAGCTTTGTTAATAACAGTCGCCTAGGATTAGCATGAGTCAAACACACCAGGCTTGAGAAGACAGTTACTAATACTTTCAACATATTACAGTTGAAAACTGCTTTTCAGTAGTGTGTACTTCATTAATTACAGTTGAAGTAGTGTATGGCATAGTTGTCTAAATTAAATGTGATGAACATGTCTCGGACCCCATTAAAAAGGGTTATGTGCAGGGGCGCTGGAACATATTTGAGTTTGGAAGGGGGGGTACAAGGTGTTTTAACACCAGTCCCGGAGACTTGTCACATCTACTTTGCGAGTGTTTGTCACTCGCCTCTTTAAGTGGGGCCTGTGTCACACCAACTGTATCAGTCTCCTCGTCACCTGGCATGATAGGAACCACCCTTTTTTTCGTCTCGATGGATCTTTCGGAGGTGCCTGTCTCCATCTCGGAACAGGTAGACGTGTTGACCTAGGCATTTTCGTACTGTGTGGGGTCCTGTCCAGCGAGGTGCTAGTCCCGCACAGAAGTTTCTTGTGCTGGCCGACAATGGAAGTTCTGAGCATATACCAGTGTCCCTACCTCCAGGGGTCCAGGCGGGATTTCCGACACTGGCAGAATTTTTCGCACGTACGCATTCTGGTGTTGGCGGGCAGCAGTGAGTTCGGCATCTCGGTGCTCGCCCCAGTCCTCTGTATCCTGAGGGACCTCTGGCCTGGGTTCTCCTGGAAGCGGTAGGTCGCACCCCTGCACGAGGGTTGCCGGTGCCTGCCCTGTGGCGGCGTTCACCCGACGTCTGAGGCAGAACAGAGCCTCGCCCAGATGCTGGTCCCATTGTGAGTGATCTTTTCTAACAGGCAAGCGGAGTTGGACCTTCAGCTCCTGGTTCCACCTCTCTGTTGGATTAGCACGAGGGTGGTATACTGGTGTCGTATGGTGCTCCAGTTGTAGCTCGCTGCACCATCTCCTCCACTGCCTACTGAGAAACTGTGAACCATTGTCCATTAGTAGTGTTCGTGGGTACCCCCATCGTACAAAAAATTCCTTCTGGGGCACTTATGTAATTGTCTGACTATGGGTGCTCAATAGTGGATATGCCTCCACCCAGCGAGAGAACATGTCAGTTACCACTAATATGAAACGATATCCCTTGGTGGTGCGCGAATACGGTTCCAGCAAGTCCAATGCTACAGCTTCGAAGGGAGTAGTGGGAAGGTGGGGGTATTGTTGTTCGGTCTTATCTACTCTCCGTGCCTTTTTCTGCTGGCAGTCGTGGCAGCCTCGTACATAATCCCGCATATCCACTCTCTGAGTCCAGGCCAGTGGAAATACTGCATTACATTCCTCACTGTCTGATATACCCTGGGATGCCCTGCTAGTGTATCACTATGTGCGAAGTTCAAGACTGTCTCTCTCGCCTTGGGGGCCACAAACACTTTCCATGCTGTCTCCACACCAGGCGGCCTCGTTTTTAGCACTTGATCCCTTATTCGAACACGCTCCACATTACCCTCGGCGCACTTGGCTATTAAGTGCAAAGCTGTAGGAAATGTTTTTGTGTGTTAAGGACGTGATTATTCACAGCAGACCCAGTAGTCGGTCTGAACGAATGCGTGATCGCCTGCAGTGAGGCATGTTCCTTTGTTTTGACTTTCCTCTGCTGAGTTGAGGGACGCTCAGGAGGAAGCATCACTGCCACATCGTGGTCGTCCATGATGGTTTGAGCCGGGTTTGGATCCCGTGACAAGTGATCGAAGAGTTCATTGTCAACTCCGCTAACATGCTCAATCGTAAAATCAAACGACTGTAGTAATAGTGCCCAGCTGATGAGTTTACCCCTCCTTCCCTGCATCGTGTCCAGCCACGTCAGACACTTGTTGTCCGTCCATAACATGAACTGTCTTCCTTCTAGGTGAGGGTGGTACTTACAAAGAGCCTACACTACTGCCAGGCACTCTCACTTGTTGCTGTGATAGCGACGTTCTGCTGCTCCAAACTTGGCACAACTGTAGATGATATTGAGTCGTGACCCGTCGTCAGCTAGCTGGTATAGGATGGCTCCAGCACCTTCCGTTCTGGCATCGGTCTAGACATAGAGACGCTTCTCAGGGTTGATGCGAGACAAAGCATGACACTGGGTGAACTGCGATTTCAACTCTTCAAATGCCTTCTGGGCACGTTCGTTCCAGGCATATTTTCTTTTAACAGACAAGAAGTAAGTGAAAGGGGTGGCAATTCTGGTGAAGTGCAGTATGTAGTTCCTCAACCAGTTCGTTAATCCAATGAACCGTTGCATTTGGTTCCTGGTCGTCGGAAATGTGCTGTTGGCAATTTTGTCCAGGTGTTCGGGATGGGTGTAATTACCATCCGTCCAGATCACATGCCCCAGGAAATCGACGGAGGTTGTACCGATGTGGCACTTCTGGGGGGAGACGACAAGTTGGTGCACTACCAGTCGTTCTAACACCAGGTGGCGTACATGGTCCTCCCATGTCTGGGACCGCCGATGATGCGAGGTACCCTGCGATCAACTCCCTGATGTACCCCTCCAGCACCTGCATTATCATGTACTGGAAGGTTGAGGGAGCGCACGTAAATGCTGTCTTCTCACGGTCTTCTGGACGTATCGGTACTTGCCAATAACCTGACTTTAAGTCTAACGTCGAGAACACTCGACCATCACCCAGTCCTGCCAAGGCCTCATCAACATTGATCCGCGGTGAGGGGCACTCTCTGTCACGAGGTTCAGCAGACGGAAATCCACACAAAAGTGCAGTGTCCCAGCCTTTTTCGGCACGAGTACAATGCGGGCATTATATCGACTGTTGGATAGTTCGATTACACCTTCCTTTAGCATCTCGGCGACTTGCTCCTGGATGACCCATTGTTCATGCATCCCATAGCCTCTGGGACCAGTGTAGACTGAGTCTGGGTAAGGTGTCAGTATGGAGTGCTCAGCTGCTATGGTTGTCTGAGGTAGATCGGAGAAAGCGAAGACATCTTTCCGTTCATCCAAGAGAGCTTGTATCGCTGTCCTGTATTCGGCTGGGACCTCGTCCAGGTCATCCAGATGAATTGTGTGTTGGTTGGTATCCAGCTGCCGGTCGACAGCATACACTGTTCGTCGTTCTCCAGCTCCCACGTGTACCCTCTTCGCCGCGACCTCTATCACTGCTGCTTGTTGCTGCAGCCATGTTGCCCCAGCACGACGGGCTTTCGTAGGCCGTCCACGACCAAGGCTTCGACTTGAGACGTCTGGTCGCGTATCCTGATCGTCAGGTCGGTTACGCCCTGTGTGGCACTGTGCTTCCCTCTGGTGGCCACCTGTAGAATGCAGGGTCCAGGTCGGATCTGTGATGGATTAACGAGTGTGGATGCGACGAACGTATGGCTGGCGGCAGTATAAACTAATGCGGCAGTTGGTTGGTTGTCGACTTCGATCGGGTTGCGGAGTAACTGATCCTCCTCAACGGTTAATTGTCCCAAAAATGGCTCTAAATCGGTGTTGGTCGTGATCAGGTGTGTCTGGCGATTGACATCGGGGGGGTCAGCAGCTGGCCTGCCTCCCCGACTTAGGTGTTTCCCGACGGCGGGCATGTGGCATTCCTAACAGGACAGTCCCGGTGCCAGTGAAACGTGTGTGCTGGGCAGGTGTGGCACTGTGGCGGTCGAATGTCCTGTCGCGAGAGTTGTTTGCGGACGCAGGGTCGGCCGACCACGACGCCTTACTCGCGAGATGTTGTCTTCGGCCCTTTGGTGTGCTGCTATCGTGCATATTTCTGGTGATAGGGGCTTCCTCGTCCTCCCATCCTAGTGTCTGTAATGGACGTCCCCTCAGCAAATTGACGGCCCTGTCGGCGACTATTGCTCGACGAACGTATCCCTCCACACTTTCACCATTCACTTCTGCCAAAAATGGTTGGAGTTCAAGTTGCAGACGCGAGGTTATGCTGCTTAGTGTGTCCTCCGGTGGCGTGGTTGGATAGATGGACCAGAACAGCTGGATTTTCGTGGCTATGAACCTCTCTGTCGACTCTGTATCTTTTTGACGTTCACTATAAAATTGAGCTTGACAGTCTGCTATAGCTTCGCGGACCCGAACTGATACCATAGGCCATTCACGAACTCGTCCCATGTCATTGTTGCATGTCCCCATATTCTCCACCAGTCCTTTGCGGCACCATGCAAGTTCCTAATCGCATGATCAACCCACTCCTTGTTCACTACGCCGTAATGTGAACACAGTGTTTTGAACTGCTGCAGAAACTGGTCCACGTCCTCGTGCATGTGTCCAGAAAACTCGGGAAGTTTCATTATGTTCCCACTCTCTTGGCGGGTTGTCGCGACAGCTCGACACGCAGTCGTTGAGGTGCTGGGGGAGGGGTGATAGGGTGATAGGTTTGTAGCTTGAACATATGACCTTGAAGCGGGGGAGAGGGCCTCGATGACACACAAGTTGCGCAAGCGAACACGCCCTCACCGAACGTGACAAGTTCTGTGGCGTGCGAACATCTGAGATGGCGTCTTGTTCGACAAGTCACACAAGTGGCCATCTCCTTCCCTTGTTTGTCACATGTTGGCGAGTCACATACTTCGGCCTGCCTTGGCGGGCTGTGGTCGATAAGCTTCTCTACTTTCATACTCAGGTTCCCCTTCCGGTTCTCCGTGGCACATGTGCAGCACTGTTGCAGTACTTCTCCGAAAAGTAAATCAGGGAATGCTGGTAATCCACACCTAACACACTTCTTGCTGCTCATTGTGTGCGATGGTTCGATATGTTACTAGATCTAGCGCTGTCGCTGATGTGTGGGCTGTAACATAGCTAGCTAAACAATTCAACTGTGGCGATCCTGTGGTGAAGTGTCGTTTTCCAGTCCTTCGCTGTGTAGGTTGTATGTCGATTTACACTGCGATATTCACGCCAAATCATTGGGCGCCATGATGCTGTGTCTGGTGAGAGTGAGATAGGAACGGAGCTGTGTCGGAATGCTCTGGGCGCCACCCAGTTAAGCGTGTAGCCGGGAACACGAGGCTCGATGGGTCGTGGTGTGTTCGTGCTGGCGTGTCCCTCTCTAACCTGGCGAGTCGGAGCAGCTGTGTATCGGGAAAACAGGGAGTACTGGGAGAACTACACCTTACATGGACACTTATGGGGAGGTCCACACCCCATACCCTAGGGCCTGAAACGAGCCAGTTCCAAATGGCAAAACAAAGTAAAACACTGGGCTGGATAGTTGCACATGCACCTTACGTTTCTCGCTGGACGTATCAGAGTCCCGAAGCGCACCACGTCTCTCTCGTTCCGTCCGTCCAGACTGCCTTCTTCATGCGCCGGTAGAGGAAGGGGACAGCGAAGCCACGTGTCCTGCACAGGCAGATGGACGCGCGGTGACCGGGATGGCAGGTGTCGCACGTCGGTGTCAAGTTCACACACGCCCTGCCGCCGTCACTGATCCGCCACACACACTCAGGTATCGCACAGCTGCCATTAACAATCAGCACACACCTGCCACCGACACATTCGGCGAACACCTGCTGCGACCAGGCGTAACTCCACTGGGCCGGTGGCCTGGTACGACAATGTCCAAATGTCTTTGCTTCAAATTATTTAGTAATAATTTTTAAGTATTCCAGTCACGGAAACTTACAACAGAATCTTAAATAATTACTTATGCCACAATCACTCCCGATGTTCTACATGCACTAATCACAGGCTACATCATAATCTAACTATTTTGCAGACATTTAAACAGTTGAATTTGCACGCAAATTTTGCTCAAATTTGTGCTCTAATGTACATAATTCAACGTAATATTTTGGAATGTACTTCATATTATCTCTAAATACATATCATTAGAGTAAGGAAGCAGTTAAATCAAAATTAATCACTAATTTCAAACACGAAGTTGTACTGTTGTGCATGATGATGTTCGAGAAAGAAAACAAGCGTAATGAAATAACAACACTGTACATGTTTGAATATAATCTATACTGACTGAAAATATAATTTATAAATTTAAATAATCTGTAATTAATATTTGTATCTGGCTACTAAACCTAAATCTCTATTCGACTACTAAGTGGAAGAAAATACTCGAAAATTGTTTTTTATTGTTCCTCCATATCTAGCAAACTCTTCCTGATGTATAGATGGTTTTTGCTTCTAAATGATAACCCAAATACTCGAAAAGAATTTTCGAGGTTTTTTGATATTTGACTCCCATGAGATTGAAAAGGAAGAAAACGCGGTTTAGGGCTATATGAATTGTATATGTAGTTTTGAACCGTATGGGCTACATTTGTGATTTTTGCATCACTTTGATACTTATACAAATGTAAAAAATTGATTTCAAGACCTTTCGAAATTTGATACTTTAGGTGGTGGAAAGACATGAAAAATGTTTTCGATTATTCCTACACATCTATTGAACCATCGGAAATATCGAAGGGAATTTGGCTTCAGGATTATGCTGCTTACGAAAATACCCAAAATACTATTCCATAATTATGCCAAAATCAACCCCAAAATGTGAAAAAATAGGTTAAATGTGTTTTCATATAATAAACCGTACATCGCCATCGACACCGTTAAACCTTGAGGTACCTATCTATGTCATTTTTGCTTAAGAATCATGCTACTTGTATGCCTGCAATGTAATATCATGATTTTTTTTAAATTCAATACCTACAGAGGTGAAAATGGCATAAGAAGTTAAAAGTGTTTTCAATGAACCGTTGATATATATTGGATACAGCAGGCTATCATTTTTTTTTTTTTTTTAAATCTTTGAGTCATCCATAAAATATTCAAACATATTATTCAAGATTTTTTCTAAATTTAGTCTCCAAGGGGGTGAAGAAAGTTAACAGTGTTTTAGAAATATCCTCCATATTGTTTGAATCATTCAAGAAATAGACAGGTAGGTAAGTGGGCTTTATGTTCCATCGTCAGTGAGGTCATTAGAAACTGTGACACAGCTTGGTACATTGACAGGAGTTAGGAGAGGAGTCGGCCATGGCCTTTGTTAAGAAACCATCGCAGCATTTGTCTGGAGTGATTTCAGGCAACTATGGAAAACTGAATTCAGGATGGCAGTTTGATACCCTGGTCCTCCAGAATACAAGTAGTTGCACCACCTCGCTCAGTCCTTCGAAATATAAAGCTGCTTTTCACTTCGTGATGATGATTATGTAAATTGTTGTAAACATATTTCAGGATATTTATAAATACGAACTCTATAGGTTTATACATATTTTTTTTTTCAAAGAATTTCCGTTTAGCTGTCGTTAAGTGTTATCGTCTTAATTTTCACTTCATTTGAATACTCTTACAAATGTCTGGCTATGATATTTTAAGATTTTTCGAAATTCGACCCCGAAAAGGACATACCTAAAGATGCAAAATTAGTTTTCGATTAGCAAATGGCATCTGTCTAATCATGCAGTTGAGATATCAAGGTGTTGTTTGCCGCAGAATGATGCATGGGGAAATGTCTAAAGAAAAGTTACAAACATTTACTGACTAAAATAACTTAATTACTAGGAGATTACTTAGTTTTAAAAATTCCCAAACAGACTATCCGAAAAGCAAGTATTACCAGCAATAAATAATTTAATACAGTCTGCAGTTCTGTTTAGATGTATTGTCGCACAATCTTCATGTATCTCAAGAATGAATATTATATTTATTGTATTTGTTGTCATGAATACTTTAAATTATATATGGAGCTGGTGGCATTTAGTTAATTTCACCATTCCCAATTACATACAGTTTACGCGTGTGCGTAGAAGTCACTGAAAACAGTGAATTTGACTGTTGAGTATGGGTATGGATGTGTACAGTCGCTAAAATTAATAAAAAATATGAAGCAAATTCTTATCTAATTTTAAAATCCTTTTCAGTAACACAAATTTAGGGGGGTACAAATTGTATATTGTACCCCACCCCAAAATTTTGGGGGTTATAGAATATTGTACCACTGCATCTTCCCCGGCAGGGACCTCATTTCAGGTTTTTCTTAGGGGGTGGGCTAGAATTTTTTCAATGACAGTGACCTGGTTGCACCTTTTTTTTACTAATTAAGCATGTATAATTAGAAACTTGAATAACTTTAGTTTTATGTGCTTATGTTAGCATTATTTAAATAACAAAATACAAAAATATGTTTAGCAAAATTAAAATTCTAAATCCAGGGGGGCTTATGCCTTTCCTGCCACAACTAAATGACATCCCTGCTCCCCCTCCCCCCAAATTCCTTTTAAGTCTGCTAGAAATTTTCAAAAATTGTGGCAGGAAAATTAATTAAGCTTAGAACTTGACTGGATTTAGTTTCTTGGACATACTCCATTGCGATATAGTTGTCTGTCGAAGAATATTAAAGATAATAGAAAAACATAAATAAGCAGAGTATGCTTTAGTCAACAGGATACATACACAACATAAAATCTCAAAAATGGAATCGAGTAAGATAAAAACAAGTACAAACAGATAAATAAAAATCTAAAGAAAACCCAAGACACCACCAAGGCAGGCAACCCAGGTTTGAGGTCTGCTTTGGCAAAGGGACAAACAGAAAAAATATATGTTAAGTTGTATTATGTTATTCACTTATTATTTTTACATACATTGCTTTCTTTTTCCTTGGGGCAGTTGTTTTGTTTTCATTGTCATGGAAGAACAGTTACAAATTTTTTTGTGCTATTAAAGCAAATATAAAACGTGTGTAATTCTGAATTCCAACAGCATACTTCATAAAACATTTATTGATCCTCCTAGCCTAATTGTGAATGATCTGGCATTTGTTATTCTGTGAAGACTCGTTGAGAATCGGAAAACAACGGAGAATCTCTTAGCGAAGGAAAGGCTTATAAAATCAAGCATTGGCCTACTTGTGCAGAGAACACCGTTGCTAAACTTGCGAGTGGCGCCACGAGTGGAGCAATAGTACACCATTAAAGAGTGCAGTTAATGTTAGACAAGGTTGATAAACTAATTGTGAATTTTAGAGCTGCATAAATTGATGACTACACAACACATGAAGATGATCTCGATGAAGCACAATATAAACTTATGGCTTTTCTTCTCAAGATTCACGAAGTCGTATCTGAAAAGCATGACAATTGTAACCGAAAAGTGACATCGGAAGTGAGGTTAGATTGCCCAAGATACAGTTACCAGTGTATGGGGGCAACTTGCAAAATTGGATATCCTTTAGGGACCTATTTTAATCTGCTGTTCATAATAATAAGAACCTTTCGAGAAACTAGAAACTGCAGTATCTCAAGACGTTATTACAGGGTGAAGCAGCTCTATTATTGAAGTCTATTCCCGTCAGTAGTGCCTACTATGTTGAAGCATGGAATATATTAATTACGAGGAATGAAAACAAGCGCGAGTTGGTGGATGCAACCTTGAAATGTCTATATTCACAACCAACAATTCAGAAGGAATCTGTAGGTTGGCGTGAGCTCAACATCCCACCCATGCATTGCAACCATTCGTCAACATACCCGACGACACGGGCAGTATTAACAACAATGGCTCGTGGCATTCGGAAGACACCCTGCATGCGTACGATACTGATGGGACCGACTGAGCGCCCAAGTTCGTGTGGCCACGTGGTCAGCAAGTCAATGCAACAGAAAGTGCCAATATTTAAAGCAAATTAACCAAACAACACCGCTGCAACACACCCCAACACAAGCTAAACGAGAGACTTTGGTCGTTACAACAAGCATTCCGCCATCGCTGATCACTACGTGCGCAAATGCCAGAACATATGTCGCCTGAAACAGACAGTGCGGGAGGTGCTAGATCAAAGTAGAAGGGGCAAAGGGGTCCCAGTATTTTTTGGGAATTATTGAGCACCCACAAGTAAAGCAAACGAAGTTATTAGGTAAAGTGCATCGAAATTGTTCAACGACGCTGGACCTCCAAGAGCGGCCCAGACAGACAACCTGACAACCACAAAGACCGCACAACACGTCAACAACTTTTAATATTTAAAATTGGAATAGTGATTAATGTATTATATCAAAGTGTTTTATGTGTGTTATTGTAATAAAAGTGCCAGCTCGGAATTAAAAAAATAGCTTAACAAGCCAATCAGAGTGGAAAACACGATTAAATTAATTTCCCATAGTATGTTTATTTACTCAATTTCAACCAATTCAATTATGTTAAGGTCTCACATGTGTCTTATGTAATGTTTAGTGTCTTTACATGTACTCAGCTTCAGCACAACGTGCTTAAAGCGACCACATGCATAGTTTTAGTGGGCGTTCTCAGCTACCGAGCAGGAGCGGGCACCATTGCTCTTCAGTCTTGTCTCTGGTGTGTAGGGTGTAGGCCACGTGATTCGCGGTTCCTGGACCAACACCGTATCATGTAGCTTCAATAGTGATTTCATCTCATTTTTCAGGAACCTTTTAACGTAATACTAATTTAATCGTCCAGGAGTAGAGACACTCCCGTTCCTGTAAGATCTTGCACCCAGGGGTTTATTTTTACAACATATCTTCACCATCGTGCAACTAGTGTTCGCGGTTACCGTGTTAACCACCTACTGGCTATAGACGTGAGGACCGTTTAAGGCACGTTTGTGCAATATACAGTATGTCAATAACAACACAAAAATTGAGTGGTGAAATCTACTCATGCAGTTAAGTTATTTGGCCATGGCCACTTCATGTTCCTTCGGGAGCTAGTCCTACCAACCAGCCACTTTACAGCCTTGCAACAACATTCATCTCGACGCGGAAGAGACAGAGGGGACTCGCCACAAGGGGAGTAGACCTACAGCCGTCACCAGTAGCAGCTGGCACCCTCCAGAGCATAAGTAAGAAACCCCCACACCCTTTGCCCTAAACACCAACACATCAAGTGGCGCCCAACGTGGGGCAACATCGACGGGAGATCAACATATAGCCAACAACATCAGGTATGTGAAGGTGTTTGGACTGTCGAGTGAAATTCTAAAAAAACTTTTCACAGTGTACAAGTCAGTTACAGGACAGTGTAAAAACTATCGGGACAAACAACCGTGTATGTACGGTGCAGAAAGGAGACAGTCTGTGTGCACACACGCGCGAAAAACAAGACAGCACGACGAGACAGGCAGGCCATGCGCATACCACAGGCGTGATGTCAGAGGGAGGCAGTGTGCAAAACACACTCCCCCCTCCGCCATCCATCCTCGGACCGGTAAACAACACCCCACTGGCCGGGCATGCAGGGGTCCTGCCGCGAGCGCGAAAAATCCGACACCTATTCGCGAGGCTAGCACAGCCCAAAAATGCAAACTTCAGGTGGCCTAGCAGCTACACTGTGCTACACCTGCATCAGACCAGTCAGCAATTCAAACATTTGTGTATTCGGACACGCTGGGTCAATTTGCCAATGAGATAGCGCAGATGGGAAAATACACTGAACACGCGAATCATGCACGCACAAACCACACTAAACGCAGAACTTTGCTGGGACTGTATGCGACCGTGGCATAGCCCTGGGTTCCTCAACCCACTGCTAACCACACCATGTCAGTACAACGCAAGTAAACAACGGTCACAAGTACAAACATCAGTGACAGTGCGACAACAGTGCAGTAACTTCCTATGGTGTGATGGTAATGGCCTGCCAACACTCAACTGCAGGACATGCAGGATTCAGTATCATGTACACTGCATGCATAACGGACAAGTTACGTGCACGAAATGAAAACCAGGGACCAAAGAGGATAGTCACGATTTATTAAACGGGAACGAGCGGCAGCCTACACACTGCCAACAGCCAGTGTGTTACGGCACAAGGGCCAATGTGTGGAAGTGTGAGATGTGTGGATACCAAGCACAATAGTGGTACATAACGCGGAACGTGTGCCGGCACCGACAGACACCTGGTTTAAATGTCACGTGTGCACGCGACGAAGCCACATCAATGCACAAATAATAGGACAGAACACACAACATGAACTACACACAGGAACACCCTTAGTGCTACCACCCACATCACCAAACAACCTACAATGCACGAGATACGTGTATGCAGGACCGTAAGCTCTAACACCAAAATCACCAAATAGGTTCCATTCATTACCAAACTTTTCCGGGGCAACAACAGAAGACCCACAAGCGTTCATCGAAGACTGCGCAACAGGACTGTACCGGTATGGCATGTGCGAAGATGAGTGGCCTAGAAGTGTAGGGAACCAACTGTCAGGCGACGCGAGACAATGGTTTAAGTCAGTAATGCATTACGGTGTGAAATGGGACGAGTTACTCACAATTTTTCATTTGCCATTCACCAGCACGTTTTTATCTTTACAAGCACGTAGCCATGCAGTGCCCCAAACACTGCAGCGAGGCGAGTCACTCACTGCATTTGCAATGCGAAAATTAAACTTGATCAAACTGTACCATCGCAGTATGTCAACGACAGAAGTGCTCGAAATTTGTAGCCTCTACAGTATTGCTAGAATTCCGCTGTAGAATTGCACCCTTAATGCACGGTAGTTACGAGGATTTCATGCGATCTATAATGGTCATTGACAGTCACTCATACGACGACTTGGTACGAGCCAGCCCAAGCTACACCAAGCCACGTTCTCCCAGCAAAAGCTATGCAGCAGGGGCAACAGCGATACGGGAGACCGGACACGACCGATTCACATGCACAAGAACATGTCACCGCCGGAGAAAACCAGCTACGTCAAGAAAGTGCAACATGACGAAAGAAGACAGTGGGACAAAACACAAAAGCCACAATAACCCTGCAGGTACTGCCTCGGGCAACAGCTGTACCATTGACACAATAATTGTCCCAACGCGCCGGAGTGCCCAGTGGGAGGCGGAGCAAGGCCTCCACCAGCTCAACTTCAACAGCGCCCAAAACTGTAAGTTAATCCGCATTCCAAATTCTATAAAAGTTAATATGTGTTATGCTCTTGTTGACACCGCTGTTACACACAACTTTGTCCGTCCATGTTTTATAGACACCTGGAATTTCGCCAATTTTAACAAACAGTGCAACATGCCACCACTGTCTCCAATGTGGTGAAGTAATGGGACAGGCCAACATCACAATCAAAATACGTGACATTGAGATGCAAACAGTGGTGTATGTAGTAAGTGATTTAAGGAAAGATGCTATCTTGGGATTGACATGGTTAACCGAACAAAACACCATCGTGGAAACTGCCGCCAGGCGAATCCATTTCGGACGAAAAGAACACAGAACTGTGTATAACATTGAACCCCGCAGACAAACAACAACAGCAGTAAACCTATATGACCTAGACCACAGTGTACCACCTCAATACCGCGCAGCAATGCAGAAACTCTTACATAAGTGCAGAGACTTTTCGCGAGCGCCGACCCACTTAAGTGCACCAACATCACGGAACACGCCATGCAAACGGAACACGACAGATCACTAGTCACACCAACGCGGGAATATCTACAACCACAGGCGAAAATAATTAAACAACAGATAGCGGAGATGCTCGCCGACAGCGTAATTGAACCCTCATACAGCCTGTACAATTCAGTCATAACCTTAGACGGCATATGGAGATTTTGCGTGGATGTGAGGCCACTAAATTTAGTAACGAGACCCTCAGCGTCACCATACTTAAGTGTCAAAACCGCTCTCAACATGTTGGGTAACGCAATAATTATGACATCTCTGGACTTGTGCAGCTGTTATTAGAAAGTGTCAGTAAAACCAGAACACCGACACAAGACGGCATTCACCGCCCCAGATGGGTCACAGTACCAATTATACGCAATGCCCTTTGGGTTGAAAACGGCTCCATCCGCCTTTCAGGCAATGATGTTTCGTGTGCTTGACGGGCTACTTGGAAAGTGTGTAGTTGCATATCTCGACGATGTAGTAGTCTGGTCGCAGATAAGGGAAGAGCACATACACTACTTGTCACTAGTATTGGAAAGACTCGCAATCAATGGTCTAGTGAGTGCCAACCATAAATGCCACATAGGCAAAGCACAAATAATATTTTTGGGGCATGTAATTACATTCAGACAGAAACAAACCTGACCAAGAACAACTCCATATCATTGAAGAATACACCCCACCACGTGCCTGCAAACAAGTCCGCAAATTCTTCAGGTTAATAAATTGGCTGAGAGAATACATCCCTGACTTCGCTATCATAACAACACCCCTCACCACGCTCCTGTCACCCAACACAAAGTTCAGATGGACACCAGCAGCGGCGAAAAGCTTCGAGGACAACAAGGCCAGTTTCAGGCAATGTCCGACGCTAGCACGCCATGACCCCAACAAACCTACATACGTACAAATAGACGTCAGCGAATGAGGAGTGGGAGCAGTTCTGTTTCAGCTGGGCGAGAACAGGGAACGACATATAATAGACTATAGCAGTTCAAATTTTGGCTTGGTAGAAAAACGCTATGATGTCAACGAGTGAGAATATCTCGCAGTAGTGTGGGCGTTCAAATGGTACAGGCCTAATCTTGAGTACCGACACTTTACACTGTGCACAGACAGCCGGTGCTTAGTATGGATACACAATGCTCGCGAGGCCCGAAGTAAACTAACCAGATTACAGTCTTACTTCAATGTGGAAGATGTACCAGGAGCAGAAAATCATAAGCAATGTGGCCAGCAGGTACTGGACAGATGGCATGTCGTGGACGACAGACTGGAAACACGGCCGTGCGCAGGCAGCGAAAAGTAGAAAGTGTATGTACTCTCCACGGACAGGGCACAAGTCCTCGCGTTCATGCAAAGCAGCCAACATGCTGGACACCCAGGCGCCAAACAAACCGTGCGGAACATACTGCAGCATTTCCACTGGCCCAGTCTAGCGTGCCATGCGCGAGAATATGTCTGTAAATGTCTGCCATGCAACCATTTCAAGGTCAGACGCACAGGCGGCAGTCAGCAGCAACAAGCCAGGGTTGTCAACCGAGCCCTTCGACACCATAGCCTTACATACCCCACTACTTCACGAGGTAAAAGGTTCATAGTGGTAATAATGGACATGTTTTCAAGATGGCCGGATGCATACAGTGTAAACAACGCCCGCATCTGTAACATAGCTGCAGTACTGGAAAACGAATTTTTCCCCAGATGGGGGTACCCGTGAGTCATGTTATCAGATAACGGTGCCCAATTCAGCAGTAAGATATGGCGAGACAAGTGTACCAAATGGGGTGTAACAGGGCACACCACGCCGGTGTATCACCCCAGGGCGAACCCGACTGAACGACGGAATCGGAATATAAAAACACAACTCTGCCTCTGCTTCTGCAACAGCCAAGATCACAGCAAATGGGTCGACCACCTGCCACTGGCACTATTCACCATACGGCACAGGATAAACGAGCCCAATGTGTACTCCCCAGCTGCACCACTCCAAGGTCATGACCTACCACTTCCCGGAGAATTTGGCTGCTCGCAAGCCAGTAAGGTAGCAAACCCAGAATCCGGAGAACAGCGCCAGGAGAGACACGAAGGCGACATATGCATACCACGGGAGAATCAAAATAAGTACGTTGCAAAGTGGGTACCAGTAACGATACGACTACCAAACCAGCTCAGTGTCGGCCAGAAGGTGTTCGTGAAGGAGCACCTGCTTCATCTGCACCGAAAAACTCCTATGCAGGGCTAGGTCCAAACTGGAGCGGACTCCATATCATGATAAAGGCGATGAGCGCAAACACATACGTTACAAAGATGGGCCCACATCGCATGCGAAAGGTCCACAGAGACGACATATGCCACGCACGGAGCATATATGTACAAAACCCACAGCAAGTCACAGAGCAGCATATGCCGTGAGATTAGGAATAGGCATGCCCTGCCACACCAGGAGCATCAGACACAGACCCACCGCTGCAACCAACAGATCAAAGTCACAAAGACCTGCCGACCACAAAGACCTGCCGAACGCAGTGATGCACGACACACCACCAGGAATCGGTGACAGAGAGCAAGACGCCACAACGTCAGGGAACAGGCGCGAGACTGCACAGCCCAGCGACGTAAGTGATCAAAGTATTGTATCAGGTACGGTAGGAGCAGACACCAGGCCTCCTGATACCACAATGGATTACGAGCCGAGCACAGGATACGCAGAGCAGAGGGAAAAGGACACAGGATCGACACCGTCGGGAGTCAAACAACACAGAATGACTTCGCGACGGCGACCGCATGAGCCATCACCACCAAACCAAACAACAGAGAACGAAGACGGCGGCGGAGATAACAGCACGGCCTCATCAGTCCAACCACGCACACAACAACGCTTCAGCCTGCAGCTGTTGCGTTCACATCACCCAAGGTCATGCGCCACCTCAACAGAGGAAGCGACACAAATGGCACAGAATAAGTAGAATAGCGACCACTACAGAATCAAAATTCACTCACTATTTCCTGGGCGCTCGACATGCCCCACCTGCATCAATGTGTTGTGCTTGAGCCAGTGTTCACGAACAGTCTCACCAGTGGGAGGCATTTAACGTCTGCTCCACAGCCCACGCATGCATCGTGACCGTTCGTCAGAACACACCGGCGACACGAGCAGTATTCACAACAACGGCTCGCTGCATTCGGAACGCACCCTACATGCACACGATACTGACGGGACTGACTGAGCGCCAAAGTTCATGTGGCTACGTGCATAGCAAGTCACCACAAAATAAAGTGCCAATATTTAAAGCAAATCAACCTAGTAACATCACCACAACACACCACAAAGCAAGCTAAACAAGGGACATTGGTCCTTACAACAAGCATTGCACCGTCGCTGATCACGACGTGCGCAAATGCTGGAACAAATGTCGCCTGAAACAGACAGTGCGGGAATTGCTAGCTCAAAGTCGTAGGGGCGAGGCTGTCGCATAACTTTTTATGGAATTATTGAGCACCCACAAGTAAGGCAAACAAATTTATTAGGTAAAGTGCTTCGAAATGTTCAACGACGCTGGACCGCCGAGAGCGGCCCATACAGACAACGTGACAACCACAAAGACTGCGCAACATGTCAACAACTTTTTTATATTTAAATTTGTAATAGTGATTAATGTATTATATCAAAGTGTTTTATGTGTGTTATTATAATAAAAGTGCCAGCTCGGACTTAAAAAAAACACAATTAAATTAATTTCCCTTAGTATGTTTATTTACTCAATTTCAACCAATTCAGTTATGTTAAGGTCTCTAAGGGCTCAAATGTGTCTCTAGTAATTTTTAGTGTCTTTATATGTACTCAGCTTCAACACAATGTACATAAGACCACAAGCATAGTTTTGGCAGGCGCTCTTAACTACCAGGTGGGAGCAGGCGCCATTGCTCCTCAGCCTTGTCTCTGGTGTGTAGGTGGTAGGCCACATTATTCGCGGGTCCTGGACCATCACCGTATATTGTATCATGTAGCTACAATAGTGTCTTCATCTCGTTTTTCAGGAACCTTTTAATGTAACACTAATTTAATCGTCCAGGAGTAGAGCCACCCCAATCCCTGCAACCTCTTACGCCCAAGGGTTTATTTTTACAACGTAACTTCACCATCGCATGACTAGTGTTTGCGGTTACCGTGTTAGCCACCAACCGCCTTTAGACGTGGGGACCGCTTAATGCACATTCGTGTAATATACAGTATGCCAATAACAACACAATAAATAAATGGTGGAATCTATTCACGCGGGTTAGTTATTTGGCTACTGCCAATTCATGGTCCTTCGGGAGCTAGTCCCACCAATCAGCCACTTTACAGCCTTGCAACAACATACATCTCGACATGGCAGAGACAGAGGGGACTCGCTACACAGGCGGTAAACATACGGCCGTCACCAGCACCAGCTGGTACCCTACAGGGCGTAAGTAAGACACTCCCACCCCCCTTTGCCCTCACCACCAACACGTCAAGGTATGTTGCATTGCATGCTGGACAATGTGGTTGAGTGCACAAGGCTGCTTAAAGTTCTGGGGCAGCCAGTCGAGCACTGGGATGCAGTACTTGTGTTTCTTGTAACAGGAAAGTTAGATATTGATTCCATAAAAGATTGGCAGCTGTTATTAACCTGTTATGAATTGCCTAAATTTGAAAAACTCGTGCAATTTCTGGAACATAGAACCAGTGTACTATCTACAGCAACTAGCTTGAAATCAAAAACTTTTGCCGGCTATACCAATAAAATCAAGGCAGTACGAATCTTTCAGTTTTGCATGGTACTACACGTGAGAGTACTTGTATCGAATGTGCTTAAAACCATGCTCTGTACAAATGTCCTGAATTTTTGGTCGCCTTAGTCCAGGATAGATAAGCATTTGTTAAAGACAAATGGTTGTGTTTCAACTGCCCAGGTGCTACTCACATGTCACGACAGTGCTATTCATCTAAATGAATTGTATGTCAAGGACACCACAATACATTGTTACACGAAGAACCAGCATCAGATGAACTTTCCAAACCTACACAAACAGAGATATCATTACATCATTCAGTGCAGCCCTTCCCCTCGAAAGTAGCGGTGTCAACTGCATTAGGTAAGGTTCTGGAATGTAGAGGTAACTCAATTAAATGTCGAACTTTTCTTGACTCTGGCTCAGAAGCTAGCTTCATAAATGAGGATTGTGTGCAACTGCCTGGATTAAAGAATCAGCCATTGAATGTTACAGTATCAGGTCTAGCATCCAACAGCATAGGAAAAGTATGTAGCCTTATTCAACTGAATCTTCAGCCTAGCTCTAAATCCAACTGCAGAGCACTCCCTGGGGTGAATGCTCTTATGATACCAAAATTGACAAGATGCCTTCCCAAGGAGTTTATTATTCCCAAGGCCTCCTGATCCCACATTAATTGGCTGAAATTAGCAGACCCCATGCACAATAATTCGAGGAAAGTGGACATTCTTCTTAGTGGCGATATTTTCCCACTTCTACTTAGGTTAGGATGCAGTACAGGAGAGGAGGGTTCTCCTGTGGCAATTGAAACTGATCTTGGTTGGGTACTCTCTGGTAACATTCAAAGTATTTCATCCCTATCATCGGTAACCTCTCTGTATGTTCGTATGAATATATGAACAGAACCCCTACCAGCACAGCAAGTCCCCAGGATGTCCTAGGGACATCCTTTGAGGATATCCGGGTACATGCTATCCTCGGGATGTCCTAAGGATTGATATTTCGGATGTCCGAGAGCTCCGAAAAACCAAGTCCCTAGGATGTCCCAAGTACCTCCTCGAAAAGTACATCACATCCCAGGATGCTCCTTGGAAGATGAATTTGGGTCATCCTAAATTCCTCATCTGGGGAGCTCCCAGGGATGTCCTTACAGGGAGCTCCCACGGAGCTCCTCTGAGGAACTCCCTGGGATGTCCGAGCAGGAGCTCCCTGGGATGTCCGAGCAGGAGCTCCCTGGGATGTCCGAGCAGGAGCTCCCTGGGATGTCCGAGTAGGACCTCCCTGGGATGTCCGAGCAGGTGCTCCCTGGGATATCCGAGCAGGAGCTCCCACGGACATATTGGATTTTTAGGCAAGTTCCTAATATGACCACTAGATAGCTCACGATATTATTTAAATATACGTTAGGTTCGTTGCAATTAATTTAGTAGATAATTCAAAACATTTA
The DNA here is from genome assembly GCA_003012365.1 of Medauroidea extradentata. Taxonomy (NCBI): domain Eukaryota; kingdom Metazoa; phylum Arthropoda; class Insecta; order Phasmatodea; family Phasmatidae; genus Medauroidea; species Medauroidea extradentata. The sequence goes on from PNEQ01098531.1 coordinate 22,005, forward strand.
TATATGCCTTAAGAAATAGGTAAATTTATTAATTCCGAAACACATATTTAATTGTTACTGGTAGACTTTTGGAAGTTGAAGCAATTAAAAAAAAAAATTATTACAGACGAATTGTTTATTCGAAAGATTTTAAGAGGCTACAGTAACAATTATGTTTATTTGACTGTGTGTTAAATACTAAGTTTACATATCACAAAAACAAATACATTTGTTTTCTTTTGTGTTGAATACTAAACTTTTACTTTGCTGCTGGAAGGAGCTCCTAGGGATGTCCCAGGGATGCATTTAATACAGGTCCCAGGGAGCTCCTAGGGATGCCCCAGGGACGTATTTAATACAGGTCCCAGGGAGCTTCTAGGGATGTCCGTGGGATGTGTTTAAAACAGGTCCCAGGGAGCTCCTATGGATGTCCTGGGGATGCATTTAATGCAGATCCCAGAGAGCTCCTGAGGATGTCTTGGGGATGTGTTTATTACAGATCCCAGGGAGCTCCTAGGGATGTCCCAGGGATGTGTATGCCAGACATCCTAGGGATGTCGGTAGGTAGTACTTTTCCATGAACTTTTCCTACATAAAAAGGACTTGAAATGAACTTCCCTAAGACATCCTAGGGACGACAGTTCCCACATCCTACGGATGTCCTCAGGATGTCTGTGTGCTGGTAGGGACATTACACAAGTTTTGGGAGTTAAGGCCTCCACACTCACCAAAGAAGAATCCTTTTCTGAGCATCACTTATGTAAATCACAAATGCCAGGAATAGGGTAGGTATGTGGTGTGATTGCTATTTCGAGAAGGTAAGTTAGAGTCAGGAGAGTCACGGTAAGTGGCAGTGTCACGAATGTGTATGATAGAGCAAAGTTATAGAACCAACCATCCAAACATGAGCAGTATGTTAAGTTTATGAAGAGTACATTGCCTTAGGTCACATAGAGCCAGTTTCATCAAACGAACTGAAGAAGAATCCAAATCGTGAGATGTGTTACATCCCTCACATTCCAGTGTATGAGGAGAGTAAGAATGATGGTTGGACTCAAAATTAAAGACTATCTGTGGTTCGTGCTAATACGATTCAGAAAGCATATAGTTCCGCTTGTCGCTGATATAGCCAAGATGTCAAATTTGGGTGCATATGCATGGCAAAGAATTCCAGAGAATTGTGCGGAGACTGTCCTGTACTGAACCTATACATGATTATTTCCTGCTAACTGTAATGCATTGTGAAAACTGTGCACCTTGTCTTGCCATTATATATTTGAAACAGTTAGCCAAGGATGAACAAGATAACTTTCCACTGGCTGCTCCAATCTTGATAAGCGACTTCTATGTTGACGATCTTCTGTTTGCGGCAGACAGCATCCAAGAAGCCTTAGAATTACAGAAACAAATCACTTCCTTCTCCATTCGAGTTGGATTTAAGCTGAGACAGTGGGCTTCGAGTGCACCAGAAACCCTTGCAGCTGTATCAGTGAAGCTAGGGAATTCATCAGTATCTTGGAATTTCTACAGAGATAGCATTGTCATGGCATTAGGACTTGTGTGGCATCCTACCCTGGATCAGTTTGCATTTTCATGTTCGCCATCTAAAGCTAAGGAAGCAACCTCTAAGCATCTTATATTATCTGAGATCTCCAAGGTGTTCGATCAAATGTGCTGGCTTTCACCTGTGATTGTTCGTGCCAAGATTTTGTTCCAGTCTGTGTAGGAGCTTTCTTTGGATTGGGATGAACTGTGCGCAAGCTGGAATAGGCTCATCAGTGAACTATCACTGTTGGACATCATACGTATTGGTAGGTGCCTTTTACATCCTAGCCCTAACAGATGTGAATTTAAAGGATTTAGTGATGCATCAGAGATGGTCTATGGGGCCGTGATTTATTTATGCTCCATTATCATGATGGCACTGTTTTAATGCGAGAAGTGACTGGCAAAATCAGGGTAGCACCACTCAAACAGATTTCCATCCCACAATTGGAAATTTGTGGGGCCCTGTTCATTCAGAACAGCGGACGAAACTATCTAAAAATTTTTGTAAATCATCAGAGGAACACTGTAAAATTACTGTACCAGAACTTCTTATTTCACGCAATATTGTGAAGTCATTACCGTCAGATTTCCGAAAAAAGGCAATGAGCAATAGTGAGGCCAGTAGGTTGCCTAGAATGATGAATATATTAGTTTCTGGCATGATCCTGAAGAAAATCGACAATTCTTTTTTATTGTGGAAGCTGGGTTGAGTTCAGAAGCGACAGGAAAACTAACTGACCCATATGAATTTAAGTACTATAAAATTTTCTTAGGGAATGACTTGCTGAACATTTTCGTTGAGCAAACGTGCTGGAGCTCAGTAACACTGACATATCATCAAGTAGTAGGCAGAAGACATAGAAAATAACCAATAAAATAGAAAATTACAAATGTTCTGCAAATAATATTATTTTTGGGACTTGTGAAGGCACCATCAGTAATTTATTTCTGGGCAACATATCCATTTTTTTCAAAATAGGTAATGTGACTTCTATAATGTCACGAAATATATGTCAACTGTTTTTGGGAATGTGACTTTTCTGTGATTTTCTATGATGAAAAAACCGGAAAAAACTATAAATGGAAATGTAAAATATCTTGTTTAAAAATCATAGGCATTGCACATACCTGTGTTGTTGAAACTATTGTATTTGAGGTACGACTGAAAATAAAACAATACTGTATGAAAACAACTCACAAATATAATGTTAACAAATAAAGAAAATAGTAGAAATGTACAATGCTGCAAATAATCTATAATTACCTATGAACAATTCGTATTTAAATAAAAATGCAATAGCCTTAAAATACTAGTCGAGGGGACGGCCAACAACTCATTCTATTGGTTGGAATGCCGGCAAAATTCCGGCGAAACTTGAAGATGCTGGGTTAGTTCGTTTAGTGATGCGTAAAATGAAAGCTTTTATGTGTTTGTGAAAAAATCAAATGCTATGATTTTAGGTGAAATGGACCTAATTACCAATCAACGATATGCAAAATGATACTTCCAGTTATTGTTTTAAAAAACTAAGAAAGTTGCGTAGGTATAAGTTTCGTAAGTAAAACTTCGTAAAGAAAAAGAAGGCTATAAATGTACGCCTTATAAAACAGGTTTCGACTTACGGCAGTTCGTAAATTATTATAATTAAACACTCATGTATTTTAATGATATATGTATTGGTTTACTTATTGTTGGACATACCTGTTGCACAGTCTCGTTTAAAAGTAAAAAGTAATTGTATGTTCAAACTTATTACTTTTTAATTAGTTGAGATTAAAAATACAATATTTTATATTCTGAAAGTTAAACATTCTAAATTCGAAAAACAGTGTTATTCTTTGATATGTAATATTAAGATAAACAGTGGTGAACACAAATTTTTTTTCATAATACTGTGAACACATTCCGAATTTGCCGTAATACTGTCCAGCTGTAACAAACTACTATAACAACTCATATAAACAGGTATATCTCCAAACTTAACTATAAAACATGTAATTCTACAAAATAATTATTTTACAAAAAGCGAAGGAGGTTGGAAATTCTTCTTAAATGTCGGGAAGGGAAATGGCAGTGACGCCACTACAACCCAGAAGCCAATATTTTACAAACAATGGCTGCAGAAACCAGAAAGATTATTTTAAAAAACTTATTTTCATGATGACAACATATTTATATAGTCTTAGTTGATGCACACAGTAGACTATTTTATTTTTCAAATTTAGATACCTGAAAACTGAGATCGTTTCAAATTCTTATGAAAATTAAAAGAAGGCCAATGTTCGTGTTTGAACTTGCTCAATGTATACATACTTCAACAACATTGCCATGGTCGTTAACATGAATTTATTTTATAATGTTTCATAAAAATAACCAGATACTAAAACTGTAACTGTGCTGCTTCTGTTTCCGTATGTGTTAAGCATACCTGCAGTTCATATAGGAAACAAGGGAAGAACGCCTATAAGCCTAGCGGAGTATTTGATGGTCTTTACCAACAGCAGCAGATGTGCACGTGGCCGTGGAAGTTATGAAATAGGAAAAATAATCTTTAACATTTAGGTATGATGATTAAGCTGTCCCATCGTGGGCATGTACGAAGGAATTAGATTTTCTCATAATTAACATTTTCATAATGCACAGATACGATCAATGTAAAATGATACTTACACTGCAATTGTCTAAATAATTTCGTTTTCGATTATTTACAGTAGCGCATGTTTCCTATCCGACTTCCATAGCATAACTGTGCAACTATCTACGGTGCGAGAAGTTTTGAATTCGAAGCTTGGCTGTTGCGTGGATATTGTATTTTAATTTTGCCTAGCTTCATCCTGATCGGCTTTTAAGACCTCTTTGTTAAATGACGGTAAAACCACCTCACCGCAACTTGCTTTCTAAAACACACATTTTAATTCACAACTTCAAATTTGATTTAGATTTTTACAATCGATGAAATGGAATTCGTTTTCAGTGTTTATTCGATCAAAATGTCTAAATTTCACCGTTACTGATAACGTAGGTCGTTTTTGTATTAACTTAGTACATATTCACAAAATTTTAATTAATTTAAAACATTCTTTGCACAACTCGATCGATGATACACACACACGTGTATGTGTGCGTGCATGCATGTGTGCGTGCGTGCATGTGGTAAGTGTGTGTGTCTGTGTGTGTGTGTGTGTGTGTGTGGGCATATGTACTACTCTGCTCAGATGTGCCCGCCGCGGATCGAGCTCGGCCTGAACCCTCGACCACTGCGATCTTTGCGCTGTATAATAACGTAGCTTACTTTTATTATATCTTCCTGTGATAAAACGCAAACACGAGTGTCGCTGAAAGTGTGGTATACAGTAGCAAATAACGTTCTGTATATACCCTATACTAATACATACTTCGATGCAAACAGAGACAAACTTGTGCTCAGTAACTTGCTGATTGTATATAAAATGTTACATTCAAAGCTCACTTTTGCTTATTACATATAATAAATACATTACATATTGTGTTTTTTAATTAAAGTAGTAGGCCCTAAGGGTATATCATTTGTTTGGTAAGTCTTTAGCAAGATTATTAAGTATAAAACGTACTGCTACGTCAACTACATTAGAGCTTTTTGTACAGTGCGATCTGTATAATGTTCTAGGCCGTTTCTGAAGTAACACATTCGGAGACATATGATGCAACATGATTATAACCTATAAGACCATACACATATTGTTACAAGTTTGCAAAATTACATGTGGGCAATTCTCTGAGCTCTTTGGGATAGAGGTCGTATAGTAAGAAATTAAAATAGTTTAATTATGTTCTTGATTTACTACTTTGCAAAGCTTTCAAAATACACTATGGCTTTCCCAGCACTCTTATTAGGCACACAACTGCACCACAGAAACGTTAATTAACTTTACGATTGTGAGCAAAAATGTTTACCATTAATTAATTAAAGACTACAAATCACAGTAAAAGTTCAGTCATCTATCCAATTAACGTCTTTCAAACAGTCACAATGTCCAACCTTTAAGTGATGGTTCACCATGTGCTGCGTAGCACCTGGAGTGCACCACTTTCTTCTCTCTTAAGGTCTTCGGTTCGACTCTCGTCGCGCACCTCCCATTTGTTCGTCGACCCATAGCAGCAGTCCTCTTGTTTCGCCCAATACTGCTCAGAAAGTATGTGTCTGCAGCCTCACAGTTGACTCTGACGTCACCAAGCCACCAGTCTCTCTCCATAAGCTTAGCACATTCTTCTAGAAGGACCAGTAGCGAACTCATCCCTCTGCTGGTACAGAAGCACACCTTCTCTTGAATCACTAGGTAGACAGTCTCCTTAAGTGGCCATTTTCTGCTCTCTTTGATACAACACCTCCATTGTTGTTCTCCACAGTTTACCGCCTTTCTATAACATGCTGACACCTTCACTGCTGCTGTTGACACAAAACCCCAAGTGTTGCTCTTCCCTTCCACAGCCCATTGGTGTTACCCAGCCTCGACGCCTCCTCCAAAGTAGCTCCTCATCGACACACACCATACTCGAATCACGCTTAAGACTTCCAGAGGACTCCGTTATTTTTCAGTTCGGAGGCTTTTATATGGCTCATTTAGTGACGTCAATCGGCGGCGCGACATGGTGACCAGAGGCCTAAAATAGACATTACCTCATTCTTATTTGCGGAGAGTCATGTAAGCAGAGACTTCGTTAGGGACTCTCAATGACTTCTCTCGGGCGTAGGCCTATTGCAGCACCCCGAGGAATACCCGTACATCACTGTGGTCGACTCATCGGGCTGTCTACCTAGCACGATGCAACATGCCTCCAGCCACACACTGCTGCCTCCTTAAATACATCGATGTGGACGAATTAAGATCCTCTAACCAGAGAGCCTTGACAAACAATCCGAAACCCCACGTCACCCATCTTCTTTAATATTTCATAAGGGCCTTCCCAATTCTTCTGCAGCTTGGTGCAATACCCCTTCTATCTCTGAGGGTTGTAAAACAACACCAGTTGTCATTCATGGAATGTTTCATTTGGTGTATTACTATCGCATCGAGTCTTCATCCTGTCGGTGTTAATCCTAAGGTGTCGCCGGGAAAGATTATGAGTGTGAACCAACTTGTGACGTAATACTCTGGCGTATACTGGGGATGCAATCTGGTCTTCCTCTGCCGGTTGTCCGAACATCATATCGCTCGGGAGACAGAGCTATATTCTAGCAGCAGCATTTCTTGTCTCCAGTACAGGTTTGCTTCGGTTCTTGTCAGTAGTTCATTGCATGGTTCTGGCATAGGGCCATCAAGGTCCTCTGATTTCAGGACTCCCTTGTCAGTTGTAGTTATTCGGGAGACTTGCTTGTACATACCTATCGTGGCCCCATCCTCAAGCCGGATTGTCCTGTCCGTCTAGTTGACCATTCGAAAATGTAGATTTCCAGAGCCCAGCGAAACCAGTGTTCTTGCTACCCCATCTCAACAGGTAAGCTGCTTCCTTCTCTTATGTGTTTGACTAGAGCTACACACCACACAAAATTGCCTTGACAGTATGCAGGGATCACAATATCACTGGATGCCGGCAGCAGAGTCGTCTCGCAACATACTACGCGGCAGCTGGATGGCGAGGATAGTTCGTTTCATGGTATTATTGCCAGTTCTCGTTTGCCAGCCTTTAGTACTTTCGACTGAACATCTATGCAGCACTCTTTGCTTAACACATCAAGGCTCAGTAAATGTTTATCTTTAATGTCGGCAAATGCACTTCGTGTTCAGTGCAGAGACAACCCTACCTTCTTCCCTTTCACTGGTGTGGCCTCGCCTATCATTGTCGTCAGAAAGCTTCGTCCGAAATTATGGCCTTGTGACTGCTGGGGAGAAGGCCTCAAGATGTCCTGTCTGAGGGCAGTAATGGTTGCTCCGGTGTCTACAACCATGTGGCAAGAAACATTACCAAGTCTGCCCTCCACTAGGATTGCATCAAACTCTTGTTTCACTCAGCGTACTTGAAGAAATAATGGGGCCTTTTCCTCTACCTTCACAATTCTTCCCTCCATGACATGTCATCCTGACTCATTACTACAGTTATTAGGTTACCATTGTGAGCACTGTGATCTCAGATGTCCATGTCATCCACATGTCCAATACTTCAGTCGCCCTTCTGGTCGAGAGCGAGGTACATCCGATGGCTGGGCGAATTTGGTAGTCTCATATCCTCTAAGTCCAATACACAAAACTTTGAGAAAAAATAACTTTTATGTTTAAATGATTGGGTAAAATATTCTTTGGTGTGTATGTTATAACAAATTATTTTATTTTATCTTTAATACTATTAAGAATGTACTTACTTAATTACAAACTCTAAACTTTCAAACGTATGAGTTCAATTTTTTTTTTGTGAGCAAAAACACATAAAAATGGACTTAATGTGTTTTCACTGTCCATGTTTCAGAGAACATCAGTGTCTAAATCTGATCTATTTTATCTCTAATACTATAAAGAATGCACTTATGTACTTATAAACATTTAACTGTCAAAACTAATTAGCACAAATACATATTCTATGAATGAAAACACATAAATATGAACTTTCTTTCAACTGTCCATTGTTCATGGTACTTCAAAGCCTGATTACGAAGTACTGTCATTTACAGATGGCTCTGGAACCAAATTTTCTTCCTGAGTAGAAGTGGGTTTTTGCTTGTACCACCCATGAAATTCTTATGGAATAGCTCCAGTTCTACACAGATTAAGGAGGTCCTTCTTATTTTGCCTGTTGATAGGAAGGAGATTTTTGTACACTTTGTGAGTTTAGGTAGTGCTGGAGGTCGTCCTTTCCCAGACACATAGATTGATCTGTATTCGCTAGCATGAAGTACTGATACAAACAACTTCCTATCTCGACACTTCCTCTTTTGCCATTAGGATCTGTCCAACAAAAACAAAAAGCATCATTGGGCGGAGCTGATTCATACATCGTTAAATTGTAGGCACAAATATTTCTGCTATAGTACATTGCACTGACATCAGAAGATGGATTTGTAGAACAGACTGCAGATCAAACATTAAGGAGAAAAACTGTTCCTTTTTCTGAGCCCTTTCCTTAGCAAAAGAATTTGCAGCATTACATTCTGTTTTTCTCCACTGATGTGAGTCATATTTTTCTTGGAGTGAACATCTTTCGTCCTGGGAAGCTTTCAGATGGGCAAATAAGTCTCGCAACTTTGGCAGAGATCTTTTTTGGGTTTGAAAAATGACAGATTGTATTCTGTTCCAAAAATTCTTTTGTATGTTATTAATGTAACACATTCTTTACCTTCTGTGTCATATTCGGCTTTATAAAGCTGATACATTTTAGAAATGGTAAGGTTGCTATCCAAATACTCTCTACTCGTACTTTTTCGGGAATGATGTGATTCCGTAGTGGGGAAGCTTTCAATGTGTGCCTAAACATCAGCTACCGTGGTAGAGCTTGTTTTGTTCCCTGTACATGTTTTCCTCGTTTATCTTCGCCAATGTACATACAATTTTCTCCCCTGTGTTTGAATGCATTCAAAATTACATCATTTGTAATACACAATGTCTTCAGGAAAAAAATTTGACACACTCTAAGAGACTGTCCATCTATTTGAATAAGGTAGTTCTGGTACAAGAGGCTGGAGGCTGTGGATTTGTGAATTCGACCACCATCTTGGATGACATCACCACCACTATATTGTTTCTGGTCGCCATCTTGTTTCCGGTGGCCATCTTGTTTCTGGTAGACATCTTGGATTACATCACTTTCAAAATTTTCCAAAAATTTCCAAAATTTAAAAAAAAATTACTTGGTCGATTTATAGATTATTAAATTTAGTTCTAGGAATGACCACCAGAGGTTTGAGTAGACATCTTTGTTTTCCTATTTCCTCTCTTGTATTCGGCTCCACAATTCCATGCTTAAGGACGACGTGTAATTTACTATAGGCAGGACTCTCGCCCCTATCACCAATATCATTTTTTATGCTTACCTCCCGGCAGTGAGATAGACAAGTCTTGGCAGGCATTATATGTCACCAAAGTAATTTGTTTTTATTTTTGCATAATAACTGCATTATTATTCCTTTCAATTAATTATTGCATATTTTAAAAACCTTTTATAGTAATTAATTATAATGTAATAGTGTAACATGTAAATACTGGTTGAGTGTACAAGGACTGTTGCATATGATGCTCTTTAAGAAAAAGTTATGACAGGCATATGAAATAAGGTCTCTCAACACACTCAATGTTAAGTTTTAGAAAAAATCTAATTTATTAAAAAATTATATATAGATATCATCTCTTCACAAAGACTCGGGTACATCAGCTCGAAGGTCTATGCGACTTTTCTGCTGCCGCCTTCATTCTGGGAAGCTTCTGTACTAGAAGAGTCATCACATCCACACTTCTGTATACCTTTGGCCCTCTTCACCTCTTTACCTTTACATGTGTAGCTATACAACTTGGCCCTCAGCCCAACAAACTCCCTCATATCATTCCCACTACACTCATCCTTAAACTTACGAATATCTTTCTTATTGGCGACAGAGTAATAGGGATGAGTGGGATTGTAGGCACTTGTATCGAACTCAGTCATGAGGACAGGATCTAAAGCAAGGTCCATGTAAAAGTCATCAGTCTCAATATCATACACAAAACGAATTGGTATCCATGTACACAAAATCTAGATTGCTACCATACTTCTTTTTCATTACATCATAATGAAACCTATACATTAGTGTTTTAGACAGTTCCAGTACACTGAATCCAGCATAGATTGGGTTGTCGAAAAATATCTTTTCATGGTCCAACTTGATGAAACTAAGAGTTTGGTCATATGTAGTTCGATGCTTGAAGGATGGTTTGGAAATGAGTTTCTTTACATGTTGTTCTTGACATGCAAGTTCCATACACTATCGTTTCCTCTTGTTTTCCATTAATTTTCCATAAGTTGTGTTATTCATAAGTGTGTAAAAGTCCTTCTCAAAATCATTCGTTGCCACTGTATGCTTCTCGATGTTCATGTCTATGTACTGCTTCAACAATGCCTTCTGACTGAACTGCAGCACTCGGTGAATCTTCTTCAACTTGAATCCATGGGCGACAACTTGCTTGAGGTTGACGTAATGAATAATGGATTTGGTTTTCCCATCCAGCGTCGTCATCAGTCTCTGTAGTTTGGACCCAGGAGGGCACTCACTCACGGGCAGAAACAGTAAGTCGTTATGATTTTCGTGAAATTCAGCAGGATACTCCATGTCTACCTAAAATATGTAGCCCACTTCACTTTCATCAAGCATAGATGTGACATCGATGTCTGTGCTCGTCCACTTGAAGTTGGAGTATGGTAAAGGCAAAGACATTGCCCAACCATAGAGATTGTTCGCATCTACATACTGGAGGTAGGCCGGTGACTTGCTCGAATCATACGTTTGTGGAACATGCTTGTTATTTACCACACAATGTCTATTGATGCATTGTGATACTCCACCCCGGATACCAGCCCCGACAAAAAGATGGATGTCATAGTCACTGAGAAGTTCGAGCTCTACCTTTGTCTTCTTCAGCATCGCATCGAACGAGAACCCGGGGGTGCTGACATACTGTACACAGTCCAAACCATATGTCTTCAAACACAGGCCCCTAAAATTTTCAAAAACATCGCAGAGTATGAGAACATTGGTCTTCAGGTAGACATTGCTGTAGAGACTAGTGTACTACATCCAAATTTGTCCCAGACCTTCTGTGCATGACAGTATTCATCTTCACTGATGTTGGTATTGTAACATCTACCATCAACAAACACTACACTGAAGATGTTACGAGGTGAAAAGGAAAAGTTTAAACATCGTAGATTTAAATCTCCAAAATAAAAAGGCACTTTTCCAAACTGTTATACAAACTAATACTGATACAAGAGAGTTATAATTATTACAATCCAACTAATTTCAATACTCATGAAAAGGATATCCCTAATCATATATCAGTTTGTTTGGGATACAAGATTATATGTAAAATACTGTCCATTACATTTCTTTACATATTAACATATTTACTGAAATCCAGCAATTTCTTGAACACGCAGGTTTAAGGTAAATGCCAGTGAAACTAAATATATCAGTCTACTTGTGAAAGTATAATGCAGGTGCACATGGATGAGATCAAATGTACAACATACCTGGTGACATCATAAAGGATTACCGCACCATGTATATATGCGACACAACCAGCTTCGAGCAGAACGGTGTGATTTTCAGGAGTTGGCAGAACAGGGAATCAAAGTAACAATTCTTTCCTCGAAACTTGCTTGTTGAAAAATTATAAAAAAGCGCTGCATGAACAACTTCATGCTATAAAGACAAACGTAACTTTAAGCACCACAGTATTAACAGCTTTCCGCCCACACGCAATTTCACGTTACTTCGCAAGCTCGCAACGGTCTGTCTTAAAGGGGTAACCTCCCTTACACCGTCGGCTTGACACCAAACATGACCTAAAGTCAAAGGAAATTTGCCACTCCAATTTGTTTTTCCTATTCTTTACACTAGTCTACTCGCGAAGTACTTGCAGCTTCAATATACTCGTAATATAGACGACATCTATATTCCTTAATATCGTGACCTCGGCAAAGCTAAACATAATATATTCTCTCTCGCATGCAAATACACAGTGTACATCGGCAACCTCGGCCCGGTATGACTGCGCAATGACATCGTACAGGCTCGCAAACCACCGGTGCCAGTTAACAGCTGGCAGCGCGGACACACCACACCCAAGGTCACGCTTCTCGAAGACTCGCCCGCCGACACTCCTCGAGCAACAACTCACTCCACAGCCAAGCTGCGTGCGCACAAACCAGCACCGCTCATGAGAAAAACAACACCTGCATTATACCGTGTTGGAATTCTTGTACACCCAAAACATAACGTTAAGGCAACTTAATGCCCCAAGTGGTGGTCACACAAGTGGTCACCATAGTATCAGTGAGTTGATTGTAGAAATCTTCAATTGAAGGCAGTTGTGGTTCATCTAGTTTCCCCCACGAATCAACATAATTGTAGGGGAACACACCCTTCCTGGTTATAAGATCGAGTTCTTCTTCACTGAAAAATCTTGCAGCTGTCATGAATTCAGATGATGGCAGGTTTTTTGCGAGAGTTGCGAGGCTGGTATACATGAACAGGAAAGTGTCAATGAACTGGACACTGAAATTGTCACCCAAACTTTTACTGAATATAATTAATTTTTCTTCTGTGTGTGGGATAATATGAATTTTCTGAGTGTCGTAGCTTAAAGGGTATGGAAAGGTACGATGTCGAGCAGGTGACTGGAACACTCAATCGTCAATAAAATCTTAACTACCCTACCAGCACACAGACATCCTGAGGACGTCCGTAGGATGTGGGAACTGTCGTCCCTAGGACTTCCTAGGAAAGTTCATTTCAAGTCCTTTTCATGTAGGAAATGTTCATGGAAAAGTACTACCTATGGACATCCCTAGGATGTCTGGCATACACATCCCTGGGACATCCCTAGGAGCTCCCTGGGATCTGTAATAAACACATCCTCAAGACATCCTCAGGAGCTCTCTGGGATCTGCATTAAATGCATCCCCAGGACATCCCTAGGAGCTCCCTGGGACCTGTATTAAGCACATCCCCAGGACATCCCTAGGAGCTCCCTGGGACCTGTATTAAACACATCCCTGGGACATCTCTAGGAGCTCCCTGGGACCTGTATTAAACACATCCCTGGGACATCCCTAGGAGCTCCCAGGGACCTGTATTAAACACATCCCTGGGACATCCCTAGGAGCTCCCTGGGACCTGTATTAAACACATCCCTGGGACATCCCTAGGAGCTCCCTGGGACATCCCTAGGAGCTCCTTCCAGCAGTAAAAGTAAAAGTTTAGTATGCAACACAAAAGAAAACAAATGTATTTGTTTTGGTGATTTGTAAAGTAAGTATTTAACCCACAGTCAAATACACATAATTGTTAATGTAGCCTCTTAAAATCTTTTGAATAAACAATTCGTCTGTAATAAAATTTTTTTAAATGCTTCAACTTCCAAAAGTCCACCAGTAATAATAAAATATGTGTGTCGAAATTAATAAATTTACCAATTTCTTAAGGCATATATAAAAGTTATGAATTATCTACTAAAATAATTGCAACAAACCTCATGTATATTTAAATAATATTGTGAGCTATCTAGTGGTCATATTAGGAACTTGCCTAGAAATCCACTACATCTGTGGGAGCTCCTGCTCGGATATCCCAGGGAGCAACTGCTCGTACATCCCAGGGAGTTCCTCAGAGGAGCTCCGTGGGAGCTCCCTGTAAGGACATCCCTGGGAGCTCCCCAGATGAGGAATTTAGGATGACCCAAATTCATCTTCCAAGGAGCTTCCTGGGATGTGATGTACTTTTCGAGGAGGTACTTGGGAAGTCCTAGGGACTTGTTTTTTTCGGAGCTCTCGGACATCCGAAATATCCATGCTTAGGACATCCCGAGGATCGCATGTACCCGGATATCCTCAAAGAATGTCCCTAGGACATCCTAGGGACTTGCTGTGCTAGTAGGGTACTCATCAAATTTCGATGAGATTTTTTGCCGAGTAGATATTTTATCAGCTGACGTTTATTTATATAACATTATGAGGTAGTATGCTTTACTTTCGAGTAAAAAATTAAAAATTGTTTTAGAAAAATAACCCTACCAGCACAGCAAGTCTACAGGATGTCCTACGGACATCCTTTGAGGATATCCGGGTACATGCGATCCTCGGGATGTCCTAAGGATGGATATTTCGGATGTCCGAGAGCTCCGAAAAACTAAGTCACTAGGACGTCCCAGGTACCTCCTCGAAAAGTACATCACATCCCAGGAAGCTCCTTGGAAGATGAATTTGGGTCATCCTAAATTCCTCATCTGGGGAGCTCCCAGGGATGTCCTTACAGGGAGCTCCCACATAGTTCCTCTGAGTAACTCCCTGGGATGTACCGAGCAGGAGCTCCCTGGGATGTCAGAGCAGGAGCTCCCTGGGATGTCCGAGCACGAGCTCCCTGGGATGTCCGAGCACGAGCTCCCTGGGATGTCCGAGTAGGAGCTCCCTGGGATGTCCGAGCATGAGCTCCCTGGGATGTCCGAGCATGAGCTCCCTGGGATGTCCGAGCAGGTGCTCCCTGGGATATCCGAGCAGGAGCTCCCACGGACGTAGTGGATTTCTAGGCAAGTTCCTAATATGACCACTAGATAGCTCACGATATTATTTAAATATACATGAGGTTTGTTGCAATTAATTTAGTAGATAATTCATAACATTTATATATGCCTTAAGAAATTGGTAGATTTATTAATTTCGACACACATATTTAATTATTACTGGTAGACTTTTGGAAGTAAAAGCAATTAAAAAAATGTTATTACAGACCAATTATTTATTCAAAAGATTTTAAGAGGCTACATTAACAATTATGTGTATTTGACTGTGTGTTAAATACTAAGTTTACATATCACCAAAACAAATACATTTGTTTTCTTTTGTGTTGAATACTAAACTTTTACTTTTGCTGCTGGATGGAGCTCCTAGGGATGTGTTTAATACAGGTCCTAGGGAGCTCCTAGGGATGTCCTGGGGATGCATTTAATGCAGATCCCAGAGAGCTCCTGAGGATGTCTTGGGGATGTGTTTATTGCAGATCCCAGGGAGCTCCTAGGGAAGTCCCAGGGATGTGTATGCCAAACATCCTAGGGATGTCCGTAGGTAGTACTTTTCCATGAACTTTTCCTACATAAAAAGGACTTGAAATGAACTTCCCTAGGACGTCCTAGGGACGACAGTTCTCACATCCTACAGACGTCCTCAGGATGTCTGTGTGCTGGTAGGGAAGGGCTTGAAACCACAAAATCTACAAAAATGGGAAACTCTAATGTTTATAGTTTTTAATACGATAATGTCTGGACCTCTATAATAACAGAATTTCAAATATACTCGCGTTTTAATGTGAAAATAATTTTACTATCCGAAAATCTCTGCGCGATAGGTTTACGGATGTTAAAATTATTTTCATATGAAAACGCGAATATTTTTGAAATTCTGTTATTATAGAGGTCCAGACATTATCGTATTAAAAATTATAAAAATTACAATTTCCCATTTTTGTAGATTTTGTGGTTTCAAGCCCTTATTTTTCTAAAAACAGTTTTTAATTTTTTACTCGACAGTAAAGCATACTACCTCATAATGTTATATATATATATATATATATATATATATATATATATATATATATATATATATAAACGTCAGCTGAAAAAATATCTACTCGGCAAAAATTCTCATCGAAATCTGATGAGTAGTTCAGATTTTATTGACGATTGAGTGTTCCAGTCACCCGCTCGACATCGTACCTTTCCATACCCCTTAACTGCTTGACAATGAAGTTCTCATCATTTGTGAGGTTGTGAAAAAGGACTGGTAATCCCTTGGGACGATGGTGCAGCAAATTACAGCGGTTGCAGGATGATCCAAATTACTTGCCTGTTAAGTGGTCATGGTCTTAGACTTTGAGGTTGATTGATGTAAATGATCCAGAGCAGTAGCAGCTGATCTTCTCACCAAGTGTAAGAGGTTTCATCAACTCAGACTGACTGTATATGGCTTTCACTTGATTCCCGATCTGAATAATCTTCTCCATAAACTTTTCAGAGGCATTATCTCCACGGTAAATTATAGGTTCCTTTTCTAGGTTTGAAGTCTTGCAGGTAGGTATGAAGTCATTGTCGATCTTCATATAAGTTCCGTAGCTGTAAGGTTCGTGTTTCTGGTAGCTGTAGGTAAATGAGTTATCATTATTCGGATGACAGGTTTGCATAGGAGCATAGCTTCAAAGTCAGCATATATAACTATAAGAACCTTGTCTGTATTTTGATAATTTTCAAATTAGAGTACAGGAGGCTTACCATTATTGTCAGGCTTAGGCATCTCAACACGAACAGGCGAGTACTCATTGCAGTACTTCTTGTGTTTGGCCAGTGTCTCCTCGAAAGTAAATCCCGTCACTCTAGGCTAGTTATCATATGCCCTGAGACATCTCTTGCAGATAGAGACCATTCCATTATGTAATGTTACTTGACTGCATATGAGACAAGAGAAATTGTTGATGTAGCAGTAATGAGAGTTCTTGTTCTCTGTCATTAAAAGTAGCATGTCGAAATGTTGAGCCAATTCAGTCTTCACAACATGGATGGGAACCACTTTATCTTCATCGTCGAGAGCACTAACATTAACTGTAACTCCAGGATTATTCTTCTCAAAGAGGCTGATGTGATGTAGAGGTGTCAAATCTTGTTTCCAGATCTATGTACCTCTGGTCCATTCGTTGAGGGTTATTACCTTGCACCAATCTGGTTAAGATCGCCCACTTGAAGCACAGGTGCTCCTCATTCTTGGGATTGATTATAGCTTTCTTGTACTTGATTGTAGTAGGCAGGTATATGTTGGAGGAAGCACGAAGAGGGTCCAACTTGTTGACACGTAACTGGAGTCGTTTGACAGAGATGAGAGTTCAACCACTACCCTTCCCTTGGTACTCCTCTTCTTCGACACATATCTTCTCGATGCTGGCAGTCACAGCTTCTTCTATATCGTCTGTACTGTAGAGAGGCATATTCTTGATTTTGAAGGCACACTGGTGTGATTCTTCTTCATGTGGTTCGGGATTTCCATAATTACACTCCAGAATAAAATTTAATTTAATGGCACCATAGTCTGATGTCAACTGTCCGATGATATTGACTTTCATTTCCTGCAGGTACTGACAAATATTTGCTGATAAGTTGGTTGTATATTCTGTGTTGTATGTTTTCAAAACATCTCTGAAAGCATACTCAACTTCCACGAACCCAAACTCATTTACCTCACCTGCCCCTACAACGATTCTCGGTCTGGGACGAGACTCCCGCAGTATGTGACGAGCTGGAACAATAGGGCTGGGCCGGACAGCAATTCGTTGACGCTTGGCTAGAGATGGAGCTGGACCATCACAATAAGAGGCATGTCTTTTGAAGTTGTCCTGTCGCGTGAAAACCTTGTCACACTTGGTACATGTGATTGTCTTCTTGCCTGGGTTGAACTTGCAGGAAGTCTCGTGACGACGTGCATCCCCAACATGGGCGAACACAGCATTGCAGAACCTGCAGTGCGAAGTTGCTGGCTGAACAATGTTACCATTGCAAGATCAACGATGGTGCTCCATACTGTCCTTGCGAGGAATGGAGACTCCACACTTCTCGCAAACCTGGAGTTCTTCGCTGGAAGTGTTGAGGTGGCAGTTTCTCTAATGTCGTAAAACCATTGCAGCGATTGGTGAACAATTTGCTGCAGAAACCACACTGAAGTGATGATGGAGGGACAAAGGCAGGAGATGAAGTGCTCTCCATATTGAATAACAATACCAAAAAAAGACTGAAGAGAATTGAAACAACAAATAATAATGAAGACACTAGCAACTAATAGAATGAAAAATAAATACCTTAACAACGATGACTAAAGAGGAATATATACAGAATATGGTAAAAGTAACTTCGAAAACTCTTGAGGAAATGACTATAAACGTAACTGTAAAAATTTCAACGAACTAACTGTAAACCTATGAAATCTTGAAGAAATAACTATAAACCAAACTATGAAAATCTTTAAATACTAGCTAATAAAAAAAAGAACAAAATAAAACATAGAAGTAACTATGAAATCTTGATTTAAATAACTATAAAACTATCACTAAATCTTGATGAAATAACTATAACATAACTATAAAAACACCGAAGAATAAACTAACAACTAAGAAGTAACTATACAATTTTGATGAAAACTAAACTATAAAAATTTTAAAGGAATAACTATAAACCTAACTATAAAAACACTGAAGAATAAACTA
The DNA here is from genome assembly GCA_003012365.1 of Medauroidea extradentata. NCBI lineage: Eukaryota > Metazoa > Arthropoda > Insecta > Phasmatodea > Phasmatidae > Medauroidea > Medauroidea extradentata. The sequence goes on from PNEQ01098531.1 coordinate 40,487, forward strand.
TGAACCTAACTATAAAATACTGAAAAATTAACTATGATCATAACTATTAAAAATCTTGCAGTAAAAGCACGAAACTACGAAGCAGAGAAAGTACTCAATGAACAATCGACAAGCGATTAACAAAGACTGAGGAAACCAGGCCTCGCAGCACATTTTATGAGCTTGTGGCAGTGATGATGGTGGTGGAAGAAGTAAGTGTGGTGGTGGTGGAGGGGGCTAGATGTGATGGTGGGGGTAAAGTAACTCAATATATGGGCATGTTTGGGAATCCTGTTTTTTCTATTGGCTGAGTAGTAAAAAGTCCTGGAAAATCTAAGTCGTTGTTACAGGCTCAGGTTTGAACATGTCCACGAATGCCCGAGGCGAATCACACCTGTGGTGCAACCAAGGCGATGACTCTTCGCAAGCAGTGACTGTGTCCATTACAGGTCTGCACAGGCCTGCAGCACCTGGGCAGTACTTCCCCACAGATGAGTAAGGTATTGTGTCGTGAGATCAGGCCTGAACAGGTATTCGAAAGATTCCCCTCCACCTCCTCCCCTCCTCCACCTCCGCTGCCTCCTCCCCTCCCCCTCATCCACTCTCATCCTTACAGCACTCCTCTAGTCACTAGGGTACTGCAACATCTCCTTCGGTCTCGTCGCGCTAATGAGGGACTGGAAATAAGGGTTGTAGCTGAAAGAGCTTGCCTCACTCAAGCCTTGTACAACTATTTTCAGCTCTCTAATATATTTCACTTGTGTATATATGTATATATGCTCGTAATTTATCTTACAAGTAGTAGTAACTGCTGATTTCAGACATACAACATTTCATTTTCCAAAGACAAGTATGTTTGGTTATTATCCATTGTTTTCATACAAGTAGTAGTAACTGGTGATTTCAAAAACAGTTTATACATAATTTTCAGAAATCAATATTTTTTTGGTAAACCATTTATTACAACTCTGTTTATGTTAAAGGAGGTATTATTTAAAAGGAATTATTAAATTGCCAATACTTGGAAATAAAAGTAATGAAAATTCAATGAAAATTCATTTTACCATGTTTCTTTTTCAATGAATTATTCATCACAATTAATAAATCATACATATATACACATTTATACATACATAATTCCGCCATTTTCGAACAGTTTCCAGAGTCCAGTTTTATATACAAAATTCAGTATTACCACAAAAAACTATGTGCATTATTATTCATGGTCTTCAAGTACTTTTAAAATGTCTTTGAGTATTGCACATACATGTTTCCGTACCAAGGTAGCAAGGAATTCCTCTCCTACAACAGGACACATAAATATAGAATCACCAACGACGTCCTGTCCTTCCATGGTTGTCTGAGCCCCAACATCGTAATTTAGAATTTGGTCACCATCTTTAGAGTTGTCACAGGATGGAGAGGTGGCTTCAGTCTCGGAGAGATCTGCTTTTGCAGCAGTGCATGAGTTACAACATCTTCATTGGAGGCAGGAAACGGTGTTTTGCTACACATGTTGAACACAAACGCATTTCCCTTCAGGATTGCAGCCAATCGTCTCTTGACAATGTTCCCAACTCGTAGGATAATGTGCATACAGCCAATGTTCACCCAAGTTGCACTCTTCAGTGTATTCACAGTAGTTTCCTTCACCGTCCCAGTAGGAATACTCCACACACTGATCTCCAGGCTTTACGTGCTCATAGTGCTCGGCAGGAGAGAAGCGCTGCATCTTGTCACTTTGATGGTCTACAGAGAACTGAGCATCTTAACAAAATGGTGGAGCTGTGGTGGAGATGGTGGTGGAGGGAGGTATTCTTGGAAGACAACTGAGGAAAAATCCACTCATCTTCTACATGGAAAACTGGTACAATTTATCAGAATGTCCCATATTCTCGCACACATACGACTAAAATGACACTTGATGTAGCAGAACAAACTTCCAGAAATTTCTGCTTCACTTTCACTTGCAGACTCATTATTACACACTGCCTTCTCCATCTTGACTGGTAATTAAGAATTGCCTTTACTGACATATAGTTACATTTTTCTCTTGTAACACCCCTTCAAAAAGTTTGCTGGTGAGAAATTAATATCTTGCAACAATTTTTCTCTATACACAGGACACAAATGCGAAGCACAACCTACAGTAAGGTACTGGGTATTTGTAGATGTTATTGCACTTATGTTGCAGTCCATCACATTTATCCACAAGAACACAATCTGGTGTCACAACAACTGATTTCATTTGGTCCAGAGTCAGTTGTAGTGGCAAAAATGGTTTGCATAAATTAACTGGGCAGTTATCACCTTCACACGCAAAACAAGCTGTAACATTGCTAGTAGTGTGTGGTGAGAAGGGGTTGAACGTTACACGAAAGTGCTTGCCATCTCTACACATTTCAAAATAAGTTCTGTTCAGAATTTCTCCGCTCCACTCTTCACTTTCAAATTGAATTTCATAAATTACACACTGTTTGCTGGGGACCACGTAGGCATAATTATCTGCCCAGGGCTCGAACATAGGGCGAGGTATAGCTTCCTCCTTGGTAGGGTCAGGCCGTAGTACTGGTTTGTAGTCTTGAACATCATCGGAGTCTTCAAAAATATTGTTGCGAGCTTCGTGACTAAAATATTTATAAATACCATTGTGCTCTTTGTAATTAAAGTTTATATGCCTGTTGTTGGGATCTTCTATCATTTTTCTACATTTCTTGTAAACCTCCTGCTTGATGTGTGAAAATAGAAAACTTTCAGTTCCATGGCCCTGTACATGATTATGAGAGCACAGTACAGATTAACAAATTGGCTATGATGACAAATACACTTCACACATCAGAGGCGTGCATGGAGACGTCCAACAAACTTTCCCATTCTTCAAAATGGCAGTGTGGGCCCAACCACTGCACCTTTTCACCCAGCAAATGACTTGTTCATCACGTCTTAGTACATAGGAGATACAACTCTCACTGTTGTGGCGAATGATGATCTCACCTTTAGCTCAATTAATAAGCTCCTGAGTTGTGGATGGTAACTGGCTATCTGGACGGAGATGGAAAACTGGACAGTCTACAAACTCGCAGGGAACAGGTGTCACACTGAACACATCTTCGTCGTTGACCCACAGAAAGTGTTCAAGTCCATTGCAGAATTCGAGACGCTCTGGAAGACCAACAGGCATGTAGTGCACCCGGCGAAAACCAACTTCCGCCTCGATGTAGTCGTGGAAATCTTCTGGTCGAAATCTGACAATGTAGTAACTTGACCAAGCGGTTGTGACAGACTGAGCTGCCTCCTGTCCCAGCCTGCTATATACCATCTACTCTGACGTCATGCTAGCACATGTCACTGGGGTTCCCAAACACCACAGCCGTAGCAGTAGCATGTTCAGGCGGGAACAGGTCAGATCCTGCTCACATGACTCGCAGATGTGTTCAGGCTTGACGAACTTTGCATTCAAGTAGCGAAGCGAAGGACACTTGTATGTAGTTTGCAAGTCTATAATATTAATATTTTCATTACAATACATGCTTAGCCATTTTTCTGCTCTACCTCAGCAACAAATACAACTTCTTCATCATCTATAATTTAAGTTAGTAAGTCTGTAATTTCCTCACAATCCTCATATCCGTCTTCCCAGTTAAGTACATGATAATATTTTGAAGCCATATATTGGTGCGTTTACTTTTCTTATCCAACAATTTCCAGCGAAAAGGGGGCAGGAAGCTATGCATTGTCACTTTTTCATCATTGTATGCTATGCTAACCTCTTTAAGAAAAAATACGAGTTGAAACTGGAAGCCCTAGATGCTTGCGTACATGTTGACGTCCAAGATCGAACTGAGCTAAAGTTAGTATTTTCACTACTTTATCCCTTGCATTATATGTTACCAAACAGTCGTGGATAATGAGAGCATAGGCCTGTGTGCCGGCAGGTATATTCTCCACTGCTGCCATTTCAATGCGGCAATCAATTACTCCTGTGTTTATACAATCGTCTTGTTTACTTATATCAAATACAAGGAGTGGGGCACTGTTCATAAACACTTCTGGTTCGAGGGTTGTCGATGCTTCGTGTCCATAGTATGATTTCTGGAAATCTGCAAACATTTGGTGAGCCAACATGAAAGAACCATTACTGAAGTTCTTGTTCAAGTCCACATATGGAAAACTTTCAGAGTTCAAATAAACTTTGGCATTCTTTGTATTGATGTGATCAAACTTTGAGCGATCTGCACTTACAGTATTCTGTCTTCAGGTCTGGAATGCTAAAATTATGTAGCGCGGTTTTTCCGTTGCAAATGATGATTTAACATTCCAATTTACATTTTGAGACTGAGTAAGGTCAGGACAAGTTTCCAAGCTCCACGAGCGGAAAGCTACATCTATATTCCTTGCTTTCTCGACAAACTTGAGTAGTTTTATTCTCTCTTCCATCTTTACTTGAACATGTGGCAGCAGCGCCACTTTATCGATTGTAAAGAGAGTGTTGTGACCTCTGGGTTTTCTGAAGTATCCACTAAAACATTTGTCTGTGTATTGGCTAAAAGTATGACCAACTCTGGTTTAGAATTCACTGTAATATGCTTGTAACCTTCGTCGAATCCTAATGAGGAAAGACGTACACATATTTCAAATCTCCCACCTTCGTACACAGGGCTTTATAATTTGGTTCGATTCTCCAATCGGCCATTTTGGCTGCAGGTAGTTGGTTGTGTGTTAGAGACAGGTAGTTCTTCATAGTAGCTGTAATACCTACATCCCATGTCTGATCAACCTCGACACCATTCAGTTAATAAGCAATTTAATTAATCATATAAAGTACTCCATTTATAATTATCTTGGTGGTTACAGGTAAGGCTTTTCCAGCCGTTGTTATAATGCCTCTGAATCTCAAGTATAAGTTGCATGGTAAAGTATAGATGTCTTGGTTTTGCACCAGTATTCGAACCTAGGATGACAGCTGGTATGGTCTGGGCAGGTATGGCGAATA
>PNEQ01098531.1:45558-109289 GCA_003012365.1 Medauroidea extradentata
TTCCAGCCGTTGTTATAATGCCTCTGAATCTCAAGTATAAGTTGCATGGTAAAGTATAGATGTCTTGGTTTTGCACCGGTATTCGAACCTAGGATGACAGCTGGTATGGTCTGGGCAGGTATGGCGAATAAGCATGGAATTCAGTCCTTGTTATGGAATCCTCGTAACTTACAGGCTCGTCCACATTCAGTATTTCAGCCGTTGTTATAATGCCTCTGAATCTCAAGTATAAGTTGCATGGTAAAGTATAGATGTCTTGGTTTTGCACCGGTATTCGAACCTAGGATGACAGCTGGTATGGTCTGGGCAGGTATGGCGAATAAGCATGGAATTCAGTCCTTGTTATGGAATCCTTGTAACTTACGGGCTCGTCCACATTCAGTATTTCAGCTTCCATTGTTCTTGGCTTTGAAGCCTAGACTCTTCAAGAGCACAATATTTTTACGTGTTAACACACTGGTTGCTCGCGACAAACTGACCTTTGGCTTGGTTGGGAGACTTGTTTTTACAATCTTTTTCTAAAACTTAGGCCCATCTTTCTTCAAGTGCAAGCGCAATGTAATTTCTTCGTTTCTGAAAGTAATTAGTTTATCATCCTTGTCGACTATACGAACAATAACTTCCTGCACGTACATTTCTATTTCGGGACTTCTACCAGTTTGAATCCAGGCGGAATGTCGCTGAAAACTCGTTAAGTGTATGGTTCGGTTTACCATTTAGCTATGAGTCTGTAACAAGATTGCAGTTTACTCTTATAACATTCACTGGCAAAATGTTTACAGGCAGTGATGACTGTTGAACTTTTCCGCTCTCATACTCATTGTGTTCGAATCCCAGCATGGATGCTAGAGTTCCTTTCTCAGTAAAGTCAATATCTTCACTGCATAAAATTTCATTTTTCAGAGTGTTTGGATTTCCTCGAAAAATAAAAGTTACATCAGGACATAATGCTTGCTTGATATATGCTGCAATATCTTCGATCTCTATATGATTCTGTCGGTACAGGGATGTCATGTTTTATGTGGCGAAATTTTCAGTTTGAACTGTCCACATTAGGCACAGAGAATAAGTTTGGAAATCTATTAGCGCCACTGACCACGAACCTTTTAAATCCAGAGCCGGAAAATGCATGGAGCACAGCTCTGAGCTCTTGCCCGTCAAGATCAACATTACGGACATGACTGATACATAGTAGTGTACGAGTCAAACCTTTATTAATCACTAATTAAGAACTGAAGACATAAATGACCACAGTTCCACTGGGTAGGTCATTGCTCGTTAAAATAATTATAACTTAGTTCCATCCCCTGAAAATACTTGCACATTTCTATGGGCGGGCGAAGGTTTCCAAAACTGTCGTAGTATTCCACACTGTTTCCATATTTTTATATGACATCCAGTGAGTTCCTCGGCCATTAGCCGAATCTAAATTTATAATTCCACATTCATTGCATTTTGGTTTTCACGGTAATTTGTCTTTCATGTACACACCCCTGAAATTAGGTATTTGTAATTTTCTAGCAAAATTTAGTAAATCTAGGTTTGTTAGTGGTCGATCGGGTAGTTTTATGATTGCTTCCTTCTCTTTTTGGTTCTTTTTTTCAGACATCCTCCACCCACAGGGTATGGTCTTAGGTAAAGTCCTTTCCCATTTTTGACCCTATTGCAATAGCTTCCAATTGCTTGTTGTGACGTTGAAGGTCCTCCAAATGTTTGCCTTGGATTTTCGAAGTATGTGCTGCTCTAGCAATACCACTAACTCCACCAATCAGAACTCCTAGTGCTGAGAAGCCAGGCAGGAGTAGAGGCAGGAAGCCTCCTTGTTTCCTGCTTGCATTCTTCTTCTTGTGCGTCTTCCTTTTCTTCTGACTAACTATATTTTTGTCAGAATGCTTGGATTTAATTCGACTGTTTGTAGGAGTGGATGGGTCGCTCTTTATTCGCAATCCCATTCCCCATTTGACTTTAGTCATCATAATCTTGGATACTTCCCAAGCTGCTACTCTTTCACCAAACTTTGATTCCTTCGATTTTGCAATCTTTTTGCTCTGTTTGCAAGGTCAGTGTCAGCAGCGTGTCTATCTTCCAGTTTGCTACTATTAGCATAGGCTACGTCGTGCTCCTTGCACGTCTCGTCCAAATCGTTAACTCCGACATCACCGTGCTCGAGCCTCTTCTTTAGCTTCATTCCTGGTCAGCAGAATCTGTACCCTGGAATATGTGCTTCGAAGGGTGAATTATTTATAAGTGTATTCACTAATCCTCTTCCACTCTTTAACTTACTCCTACGAGGTATCACGATACACTGACTTGAAAATCCATAATAGGTTGTTTTTATATGCATTTTATTCAGTATCTTTCTAGCCTTTGGACAGTATGGAGTATGTGGTAAAGTATTTACTGCTTTCCACAATGTACAGAGACATGAAGCAAGTACATGCAAGATGAAAACTTCAAGAATGAAATTTCAGTGTGAACTCTGTTTTTGTCAGTTTACTCGGAGTGATAGTATGAAAAGACATTGTAAAATCTGCAGAAGAGCTTTTCCCTATGTGCCACAAGAACAGTACATATCACTGCAAGAACAGTACATAACACCACAGCCACCACACATAGCACCACAAGCACCACACATAGTACCGCAGGCTCTGCCCATGGCACCACACATAGCACCACAGGCTCTGCACATGGCACCACACATAGCACCACAGGCTCTGCACATGGCACCACACATAGTACCGCAGGCTCTGCACATGGCACCACACATAGCACCACAGGCTCTGCACATGGCACCACACATAGTACCGCAGGCTCTGCACATGGCACCACACATAGCACCACAGGCTCTGCACATGGCACCACACATAGCACCACAGGCTCTGCACCTGGCACCACACATAGCACCACAGGCTCTGCACATGGCACCACACATAGTACCGCAGGCACTGTACATAGCACCGCAGGCATGGCACATGGCACAGCACATGTCACAGCAAATGGCACCTCAGGCACCACAAATTGATGGTGGTAATATACATATTGACAAGCAAGAAGTTAGATTGCCTATACGTATTACTACACAAGATGAAATCACCTCTCACGAATCAGGTCATGGTCCCCTCCTACCCAATACTGTCCGTTGTATCATAGCAGGACCATCAAACTGTGGCAAAACATGTGTGCTGTTAAGCTTGCTGGAGGAGCCTAATTGTCTCCGGTTCGAGAATGTGTACCTATACTCGAAATCACTGCAACAGCCAAAGTATCAGCGACTTGGAAAAATTTTAAGTTATGTGGATGGACTCGGGTATTTTCCATTCAGCGACATTGAAGCAGTGGTACCACCAAGTCAAGCTCGAATTTCTACATCCTTCTGAAAAGTAAATGCTGTATCATCGCAATGTGTGTGTAACTGCAAAATGCTTTTCATCAAGACGTTATTAAGAACCTCCTTTTATTTTAATTGCAAGCGTGAACTTAAATAAGTGATGCCTCATTATTCATCTTTGTTACCGAGAAAAAAATTGCCTATTAGTGGAAAAAAATAGGGGGTGGGGGCCTCTTCATCAAATAATAAAAGTTTTAATAATTTTTATATTTGTACAATATATGGTTTGTTTTGTAGACACACATTGTGACTATTTTTTTTACTGCAATGGACCTTTTTTAGATTTCATATTTAATTGGATATCAAAATCCAATTTTACGGACAATTGCGGTTTTTGTACTAGAAAGAAAAACTGACACTGATATAAAATAATTCACACTAAAGAACGGTGTCACGAGCAGCTTCAAGACATGTATAAAAACAGCATTTAATTACTTGTGCCTTTTTAAACATTTTCTGACAATTAGCTATTTTTTTATTTGAAATTCAGTGAATAAAAATACAATTTCTGTAGTATTAATAAACTCTCTGCAAATTACAGTTTCATCCTATTTAACGGAATGGTCCATTGAGTATATACATTGTTGCATTTGAGCACATGTTGCATTACATCACTGTCTTGTGTCGTGCATTCTCTTTAGTTTTAGGAATACATGCTTTCGTAAATTATGAAATTGCTGGTATGCATTCGAGCAGGATTCGAGTTCTATATTAAACACGCATCTGTTTTCATGTTGACTACTGATTTGTTTTTTCTCTCTCATTGTTGCTAAGCATTTCAAGTTGTAAAATAATTACTCTAGTTTGATATTTTACCATATAATAAAGTATTGTTTCGTTATTAAGTAATAATCAGTTAATTATCAGCCTAAAAATAATAAATACTAGCATTGTTTCGTTGTGAAGTAAAATAAAACCATCATTCGAACTTACTTTTTGCTAAATATCGACTATAGCCTACAAATAATAACGTTAAGTCAGTGGTGTAGTCGCGGGGAGGGGCTGCCTAACCTTTTTTTTTCTTGGCAGAAAATATTTATATTAGGCCCATCAGAAATATATTCAATGTTAAGATACAAAAAACTGTTTAAATAACACTATGTTGCATCTAGAAATCAAAATTTTCCCGGGCTAGGACCCCCGGACCCCCCGCTCTATTAAGGGGTATCGGTGTTCCTACACCAATTGCTTCCCCTCCTCTAAAGCTCATGCCTCGCCCCTGATGTGAAAAGTGGTGGGGAAAGTCAGTGTGTCGCTGGAGTTCGTCTGTGTAAGTCGTGTCGGTAGTAGTTTTAATTAAACCATTTTATATAAATTTTTAAGATTTTTTATTAAAAAGTTACAATATTGAAAGAATCTTATCAAATTTTATTTATTAAATATTTGCATGGTTTGGATCGAATGCGAAATCGAAAATTTTCGGAAGATTCGGAAGTAACCCCAAGATGGTAGCCGGAAACAATATGGGAGATGTAACCATAATGGAGGTAAAAATTTTAAATTTTCCCGGAATTTTTCGGAAAATTCTTAGAATTTTTTAAATTTTGTGAAGTTTTGAAATATTTTTTTAAGTTTTCATATTTTTTAAAATTTTGGAATTTTTTTTTAAATTTTCGAAATTTTGGAAAATGTTGTTAATTTGACACTCGGTGACATTGATGTCATGGGCACGATTAGGTTAAAGGTCAAAGACATCCAAAATGGCGGCCTGGGGCATGATGTCACATCTCGGGGGGCCTTCCTTACTCGGGTGTGGCGCCTCACTCCGACTCGTGTGCCAGAACCGCAATAATCATACTACTTCTAACATACGTGATTCTGTAGCATGTGATTCTATACGTGTGTTATTGCCGTACGGTTTTTATAACATTTGTGATCCTATTGTCTGATTGTTCTAGCATGTGAATTTCGGTTATACTTAGTATGTTTCTTACATACGTGGTTCTGCAATATGTGGTACTAAACTGTGAATTTCTGTTGTACGATTGTTCTAGCATACGTGGTTCGGCTGCGTTTTGGATCTAATATGTGAATTTCTGTTGTACGACGTTTATAGCGCAAGTTGTTCTACAGTAGGATATGGTTCTGAGTTATGTGTTTCTGTCGTATGTATGTTCTAACATCTGTTGTTCTGCTGTATATAGGATGTGAATTTCTGTTATACAAAGATTCTAGCATACATGGTTATGCAGAATATGTTTATAAATTACGCATTTAGGCTATACCATACATTAGTTCTAACACATGTTATTTAATAGTATGTCTTTTCTAATGTCTGTGTTTCTCCTGTAAGACTTTTCTGTCAACTTATAACATGTGACATTTCTAAGTTATGTGGTTTAGGTTTATTCTTTTAAATGGCAGTTCTATGTGGTACGTTTCTACCGTATGTGTGGTCGCCCTGCGCGGCAACATACAGCACCAATCTAATGACTAAGGGCCAGTTTCACCAACGAAGTTTAACTTTGCCACAAAGCGAGATTAACAAAACTCGATGAAGAGCTAAACCTGAGTTTAAGCTAGAGGCGCGTTCCACCAACAACACAGCGAGTTTAAGTTACCAGAGATTAGTTAAACTTGGCTACACGATGGGTTGTGTGAGCTGAGTTGCCGTAATTGTGTCGGAAAAACCCGAATACTTGTCGGAAATTGCCGAATGTGTTTTTGTGGATGATTTCATTTGGAAACTTTGTTACAACGTTCTTGAGGGGAAGGGTGGAGTGATTGCATCATAATATCTAGGGGGGATACAGCTAGGGAGCTAGGTACCCCTGGGTAACTTTGGAGCAAAGCAAGAAAGAAAGACTAGGGGAAGATAATACAGCAAATATAATGTACATTATTTTTATTGCTGTAAATGCGAATGTTTATCTACACACAATTGTTTAATTATTTTCTCGTCTGTATTTTTTTGCTAACCTGAAAGTACCAAACGTTTAACAGAACCTCATACATTGTAAAAAAATGTTTTGTACTTTTACAAAGAAAATCTTTGGAAACCCAGTTGCCAAAGAAATTCTTTGTAAAACTACAATAGTTGCCCTTGTAATAAATTACAAAGTGTGTATATGTTTGTAAAATTACAAGAAATAATCTTGTAGTTGTACTTTCAATAAGGAAAAAAAAAACTTTACATGCTCACTGTACTTCATAAGTAACACTGAACTTATTTATCAAATAACTTTTGAATAAAAGACGCTTACATGCAATTATTTTGAGAATTAAAAAAAATCTTGGAGGTGGTAAGCATCGAACCACTCCTCCTACTCGTAGAACTTACGCATCTTACCTCTAGACCAGAGTGACTTCTGTGCTGTGAGTGTATGTATCGATAAAAGTGAATGGACCGATTGTTTTGACAAGCGGAAATGTATTTAGAAGTCTGTATCATCATTCTCATTAAAATAATGACTTACTTCTCTAATCCTACGAGGCAGATACACAGGAATAAAGTCTTTATCGTCTGTATTGTCTTCAAGTACCAAATTATACAGTGCTCGCGCCATTTTATTATGAACTTAAGCGAGAATAATGACGTTACCCGGCCAAAATCGAGCAGTTAAATTTAATCTCGCTTAAGACGAGAAAATCGAGCTTAACTGCTTGGTGAAACCCAAAACATGTATAATCGAGATTAAGTACCGAGTAATCTAGATTAAATCGCTTAAACTTGGTTGGTGAAACCGGACCTAAGCACGTCTCAGCGTCATACTTGACGCGTACAACCAAGCCTCATAAACCATGTGAAACTCAAAACCATCTTTCACAGACATGTGTGTCATTTGTACAGTTGCTTACCTTACTTCAAACATCGACCACGTGGTGATCATATCACACACTGCATGCAATACGACCAAAGTGTTGAAACCCACATTGTAGGAAACGCACGTTGTTTAGCAACGTTATAAAATCGTAACGTAATATTTAATCCTAGTTTTTTTTTTTTAATTTTACACCACATTTCATACTCCTTATGCTTATGTCTTATAAAGAGTTGGTTGTTTAAGACCGTTTACACAAAATTATTATTGTTGCGAGCCGCGACTATCGTGTGAGCAGCGTAAGTTAAGATGGCCAGCAGATGGAGTAAAAGACCGTGGTGCGAACTGTGCGTTTCGCAGTTTCCTTTGTGTCATGATGCAGCCAGCTGCAAGCCTATCTCGACATCATAACACTCAGATAACAGTCAATATCACAGCCTGGAGGATTCTCCAGCCTACTCCCTGTTCCCCGACTATGCCGTTACCCTGTTGCTCTTTAAACTGAAGGAATACTTATTCTGACAGGAAGATATATTTACAGTATAAGATGCGTCGTACATTTATGAAATAGTGATATGTTTCAAATGAACTGTGAAGTACGTAGTTAAAATGATAAATAACCAAAATATTAACTTGACAACAGTATCTCCGGCGCTTTCCCAAAAAGTATACTTATAGACCAATAAACATAAAGAACAATGATTTTCCAATAAAATTAAAAGTTGAAGGACAAAGTTATAAATGGTCTTCTTAATAATTTATTTTACAGACTAGAAAATATTGTGAACAACTGTAACAAATTATACTTGAATTGATTTAACTTATTATACAGAGCTTCGTAGTTTCGAACAAATATAAATAGTGTGTATCTGACGTTATGAATTTGGCAGTTTACTTTTACGTAATTTACTATTCTTAGAACTGTTAAAACATTTGTAAACAATGTACATGTTTTGAAATTATCTGTAATATTTACATCTACACACACCAATTATTAAGAACAATTTGGAAGATGTCTATGGAACGGAGGAAATAAATAAATTAAAAATATATAATGAAAAAAAATTAATTTTATCCATATTTTAACATATAAATCAATGTAAATTTTAAGAGCATCAAAAGTCTTTATTCTCCATAATGCAAGGAGACTGGAGACAAAGTCCCTTCCCCCCAAATGGTGTGAAGTATTAACAAGGATTGGAATTCCGATAATTTAAATTCTAAGTTTGCTTACGAAAGGTACAGCTATTTTGCCGACGTTACAATAAATCGGCTAACTATATAAAAGGAATGTGCTGTGCAAATACAAACAAGTATTTTGTCATTGCAAGAAAGTATCGATCATTCCTCTGTAACCTTTCCAATAAATTAATTGTTTTAATATTGTTAAATTATTATTTATTGCAATCTCTGGACGAAGGAAATTACTTATAATTGACATTTTTGAAACAAATATTAAATAATGTTAATGTCAGAGAAAATATTCTTTTTCGAGCTTAAGATTTTTTGTGCTTATGTTAGTCATTAATACTAGATATTTGAAATGTCATTAATAAAAATAACTTGTAATCCCTTGTAGCAGTTGTCTCAATAAATTGTTTGTATATGTATGTATATGTTATATGTATATTATATATAATATGTATATGTTGTATATATGTATGTACGTATTGCTACGCGGGTTGCCTATCCCTCGTCATTGCCACAATGCTCCGAATTTTAAGTGCCTCTATCTCAGAAAGGGTTAAAGGGTTTATCTGAGCGTGCTCGGACAAGTGCAACTTTTTTTGTTCCTTATGTAATTCCGGTTCTTTATTCACTAGGATGGGCTGCTACATGCGTTCATGTACAGAAATACATGCATAACAATAGAGGCGACCCCATGTTTCCAACGCATTTGATGGGATGGTTTTCACACTTTATTCCCTGCATACGTGTCATCATGCATCTGCCTTGAATCCGGAAGGTCAGCGTTCCATTTATAGTGGTTGCTGAATTATCGTCACTTAACATGTTCATTAACACAACTTTCACAGTGGTATTACGCCCATACTATTGACAATAGAGGAGTGCGTCCTGTACTTATTATTCTTGATTTAGGTCTGGCTAACTGTACCCGCGAGCTTTTCCGTGATTTACATTCCAACTCTGTATATATTTATTTATACTCACAGATACCGTTACCGATACTTGTACATGCATTTGCGCAGCAATACCAGTGGTTTTAAGTGAAAGCTTGCGTGACAATACCTGCACACAGTAACTTAGTGAATTCAGTGAAATAACAGCTTTACTGAACTATCAAAACAAGGACCATTGTCACACTCATTTTCAACAATTAATACTTCCGTATATAAAGAATATAGACAAATTGTTAAAAAAAGAAATGTACAAATTGTGGGTGAATGTAACAAAAGCAGCAGTTTACTAGCTTATGCAATTAACACATACCGCACCAAAATTATTTTAGTACGATTACTGCAGCTTCAAGAGACACTTCAATTACGATACACCATCACAAAAATTACATTACAATGCATTACATTCAAACTGCGGTATATAAACACAAACACAGCTCACGATTAATTTATTATAAACATTCCAAAGACGTATCTGGATGAAATGTATTGTTGATTAGGAAGGTACCAGACATTTCTCGGTACATTAAAAAAAATTCTCAAAAGTTCGTAAGATACGCGTGTAAATATAGTATAATAGACAAACCAGAACGGGCAACGAATTCATGGCAATGATTATCGCTACGTTTTTCTAGCAAAATTGAAAGTTGTGTTTTGTATACAATGGAAAACTATGATACTCAGTTTGTTTTCATTTAGGACTAGTTAATTAATAAAAATTTAAGATATTTTACAGTGTTTGCACTTAATTAAAAACAAGATTTTGTATGACATACCTCTCGTCTAATGTGGTGTTTTGCAGTTCTTCAAACACTCTGAATTGGTGAAGCTACAAATGTTTTCTCATGTTTGAAGTTGCGTAATATTTTGTTGTGCCATTTGAGCATCTCGATACACTTTTATTACACTAGGAACAAATACTTTTTGAATCACTGATTTCTTGCAAAACAAAATAGTCCCGGAATTCCGGACCATATTTTCCATGACACCTTTACTTTGTGGTTACATCTGTAGACCTACTAATTATAACAATTTTTCCAAGGTCATATATCGAATTTCCCGCCGAGTTATGTTGATTGTTATTTTTATTTCATATTATGCTGATACAATAACAAGGTGCATAAATTATTCCTTGAAGCACAAAATATGCCGTTAAATGAAGTATAGGGTCTCGGTATTATTATCGTTAAAATGGAAGAAACTACAGATACCGATAAACAGTCGGTACCACATTTACCGAAACTGAGTATCATTTATCGGAATCTGTGCATCCCTAATATACAGGATGAGTCGGGAGGAAAGGTACATGCTTTGAGGGGTGATAGTACTGGTTTTTCTGAACAAAATGTTTCTAATAAGCATATTCCCTTTTCTAAACCGTTTCAGAGAAACCTAATGTCAACAAAAATGAATGGGATATGTGCAGGTGACGGTAAAATACGCTACTGTTATCTTATGTTGTGTGTAATTTTGTATATTTCCACACGGTGGCGCTCTAAGCATGGTGCAGTTGTTTACCTCAGTCCTACAGTGCTTGCCCTAGTATTGGGAACTACAGTGTTGTTACGTGTACAGTGAATGCAGTTCAGTGTAGTCAAAAATGACACAGGTCTTCACACATGCAGAGTATGCTGACATGATGTCTGTCTACGGTTTCTCCAATGGAAATTCCAGAGACGCTGTTCGTGAGTACGAACGACGATTTCCTAATCGCAGAGTTCCAGATAGCAGGGTGTTTAGCAGGGTGTTTGCTAGATTGCGTGACCGTGGTACGCTTCCCAGCGTAAATGTTATATCCGAACGTCCCGTATAACAAGCTCTTAATGAAGTTGAGAACATTCTTCAGGTACTAGAACGCAGCCTAACAACTAGCTCGAGACGAATTGCTGCTCAACTTCATGTTCCACAAACAAGAGTGATACGCACAGTACACGAGCAGGGCCTGTATCCATATCATCGGCTGAGTGTAGAACATCTGCATGAAGGAGATTATGTCCACCGGCAAGAATTCTGTCAGTGGATCACTGCCAATGATCGATTAATTCCAAGTATTCTGTTCACTGATGAGTCAACATTTACCCGCAACGGAATTAACAACACACGCAACTCTTACGTATAGGCAGACGAAAGTCTACACTCTACTGTAGAAAGAAATTTTCAACGATGTTTCTCAGTTAACAAGTGGTGCGGTATTATTAATGACCAATTCATCGGTCCAGTAGTTTTAGATAATCGTCTTAATGGAGTATGTACCTTGATTTTCCTCAAAACGTGTTACCAGAATAATTGGAGGATATCCCTCTGGCAACAAGACCTCGTGTGTACTTTCAGCAAGACAGAGCTCCTGCACATTCTGTATGGCCAGTGACACAGTATCTCAACGAAACGTATCCTGGGCGTTGGATCGGTCACCATGGGGTCATTGCTTGGCCACCTGATCTTACCCCATTTGATTACTGTGTGTGGGGTTGGCTTAAAAGCGAAGTCTACACGTGCAGGGTGGACACAAGAGAGGAACTTGTCGCTCAAATTTACCATGCTTGTGCTCAAGTAAAGCAATGTACTAATGAGCTCAGATCAGCAACACAGCAGCTGTCTATCAGTGCAGCAAAATGCATTTAAGTTGGTGGTGGAGTGTTTGAACATGTTTTGTGAGGAAATATACACAGTTAAACATAACATACGATAACAGCATCGTGATTTACCGTCACCTGCACATTTCCCGTTCCTTGTTGTTTTCATTAGGTTTCTCTGAAACGATTAAGAAAAGGGAATACGTTTATTATAAACATTTTGTTCAGAATGACCAGTACTATCACCCTCAAAGCATGTGCCTTTCCTCCCTACTCATCCTGTATATTGTTACTGTTGGAAATTTTTGGAGATTTAATTATTCAGTTTTTTTAGTTTCACTGTTCTTTCGTTCGGCTGTGCGCCTCTGGGTTCTTGCAAGCTTCACAACTGACAGACGTTGTTTGTGCACTTCAGTGTTGACTTCGACGGGCGATGACCTAGTTTTGTGCGGGCGCGAGTTAGACCTAACTTTTTCGTCGATGTGCTGCTTTGGTTTGTTCAACACGGCCCGTCGATTGCGAAAAACATGGGGAGGGGGGAGGAGCACTTGATAGCGATGGCAGGCTACCTGTTGCCCAAGAATGACTCCTTTGGTCAGCAGTCGGGCGTAAGGAGAGTCGAGTTGAATGAAAACTGTTTTAGAAGAACTCGTAAGTGGCTAGGGAGGTAGCTACCGAGAGTTCCACGCTTCGCTAAGGATGGGGCTCGGCCCACCCCTGGTCGTTATTTAATTGTGCAAGAAGATTCTAAACCGTGTCGAGAGCATGTCGGGCATCGAAGGGACGGTATCCAGGAGGAGCAGCCACTCAAAACTACCAAAAAAGGCGGTCGTCTGGACGTCGGGACTAGCCAGACTAGTGTTAATTCGTTGTTTTATAATTTTAGTTCAAATCTAAATTTATAAGTAGGTCCGTTGGTAAATTTAATGTAAATGTCCACGTAAATTTTAAAGTCTGTATCGAGAGTTTATTTCCATAAAGTTTAAGCCTCAGTTTAGACATTCGATGTTTTCTGTGATTATTCAGAGAGAAAATTTTATTACCATTAAATGTGAATTAAATCCTTAAAAAAAATGTTTAAGTGCGAAGTAGCTTTTCAGCTGTTAGCTTTGTAGGCGAAGATTAAGCGCATCATTTAAAAAAAGTATGCCTTTTTTTAAATTTTCTATTTATGAATTACTTAAATTCATTATGGATATTTTATAAAATCTCATTTCAATAGCTGTGATACTTATGTACAAAGTTTACTAGCTTATTAAATGTTTGCTCTATCAGTTTTCTAAATTTTGTGTCGACTAGAGAACTTCCTCAACGTAACAATCACATTACCTACTCTATTTGAATTTAATAGTAATAATTTAGTTCGCTAACAAGAGGTGACGGGTCCTGTACAGGACTTTTCTTACTAGATCCTAAAGGTTCCTATATCTGCTAAGCGAGTGATTATGTGCGTATCATCTTAGTAGTATTTTATGACAGAGCTACGTTTCATAATACTTTATGTTACTCCGAGTGTACACGGGTCAGCTTCACTTCGAGTGCATCGCCTCCGTTCTGTGCTGTGAGCCCTTTTTACACTAACTCAGGTTTGTTTTAGAAAGACACGTTAAAATAAGTTACGCTCGCCGTATCTTCTTACGCCCACGTAACAAGTGTTAGAATCTCTAAGCAAAGTAGATTTAAGTCCCCACACACACCCATCATAGTTACTATGTATATATATATACATACATACACATATGCAGTTGTTCGCGGGAAAGAATGGTCGTAAATCACAATCACATGGGTAGTAGACAGCATGAAATAAAATTTCATAATTTGTTGGAGAACATTTGTGCGGAAACAGCACTTGCAAAGGTGCAGGAACAAACACAAGTGCGCAAATTTGAATAGCGGGCGCTCCGAGGCGTCAGTCCAGTGGCTGAGAGGGTGAACTACAGCAGCCAAATTAAAAACAAAATAACAAGACAAATGCGGGTGGCAGGTTTTTCGGCGCAAGTAAGAGTGTCAAACAAGGCACATCTTTACAACAAAAGTTTTTTAAAAATCTTCCCTCCTACCTCAACGCAGGCGATGCAGCGCTGAAGCATATTGTCTCGCACTCTTTGAAACACTTGTGGTGCCTAACACAGCTGTTTGCTAGCCGCCGTAATACGTTGATATAATTTCAACTCTGTCTCATCCGGCGTCACGTAGACTTTGCTGTTAATGTGGCCCCACAGAAAATAATCGAGAGGGTTTAGGTCCGACGAACGAAGAGGCCAGACGACTGGACCACCATGCCCAACCCACCATCCAGGAAAGGACGTTCAGATGTTATGGCACAGCACGTGTGCAGTGGACTTGGGCACCGTCATGTAGAAACCAGATGATAAACCTGACGGCTAGTGGTACATCATCTAGCAAATCCGAGAGGACGTGTTGCAGGAAACTGAGGTACTCATGACCGTTGAGTCACTGGGGTAACACATGTGGCCCAATCAAACTGCTGTGAACAATCCCTGCCCACAAATAATCTGTCAACCGTGGCTGTTGTGCTGCGATGTGCGTAGCGTTCGGATTCTCGTCACTCCACACATGGCTGTGTCTGCTGTCAAACCTACAGTCATGTGTAAACATTGCCTCATCGCACGACAACAATGTTTCACTGAAGTGAGGGTTTTAATTTTTTTGTGCGATAAACCACTGACAAAGCGCAACTCGTTTTGGGAAGTGTGATAGCTCCAACGCCTGCACTAGTTAACGACGGTAAGGTTGCAACAGCTGTTCGGAGAAAACCTGCCACATGGCGTGGCGTTGCGACTAAGGCCCATGTTGTGCACTATGGTCCTAGTGCTGGTTGATAAGTGTTCAGCCACATGCTCCATGACATGTTTCTCACAGTTCACCTGGCACCGACGTCAACCATTCGTGGAATAAGACTCCCAGTCACACGCAGCCTCTGGGCAATACGTATTGACGTCCTGTCTGGTACACGTCTGTTAGGATAGCGCTTTTGGTAAATGCAAACTGCTTCTGCTGCATTTCCTCTTACCTCTCAATGCACCAAGTAATATCATTCATGTCAGCAAAAGTCCATTGTGGCATGCTGTTAATTTTCACCAAACCCGCTACCGCTACCGTCAACTCTGCAATGATCATACAAAACGAAACGCATCAACGAACTGCAAGCAAACATCAACTGTACTGTACAGCGGCCTGTAGGTTGTTTCCGTCCATAGGCACATGTGTGTCTTCACCTGATACTTGATTGCAGTGCAATGACGCACCTTCTCAGTCAGTCGCGCTATTCAAATTTTCACTCTTGTGTGTTACTGCAACTTTGTAAGGTGCTACTGCTACTTCCGGACAAATGTCCCCCAACAAATAATGTTTATTTTCACATTATCTACCACCCATGTGATTTACGACCATTCATCCCCGAACAACCTATATATATATATATGCATTTCATAAAGTTTTTTTAGTAACATGTGTCACGGAGACTCAGCTGCCGAAAGGTTCTAAAATTTTCTAAGTAGGTCTGAGTTAACATATCAGTTACGTTTCGGTATTTGTGTTTTATTTGTGGAGTGAAATGAAGAGATTTGTTGAGTACTTGTCAACAGTCGTCGGTATACTGCCAAAAGTGACCAAGTCAAAATGTAATTTTATGGGGAATGGGAATTATAGTAATAGAGCGCACGAAAAATGCAGTATTACAATTTCTTTGGTCGTAACTAATTTTTATCCTAAACTGTGTCTATACTAGAGTTTCGTGTGTATTTAAACATTACATTTAGTTAATTGTAATTATTGTGATCAGTATTGCGACTTGGTTATGGCAACATTTGTAACAAAAAGTGACTTGGTCACTAATCTGCTTTACACGTGTTAACCAAAATGTTTCCATTCAAGTCATAAATGGTTCATTTTGTAGTATCAATAAAGAGGAACAAACCCCCTACCAAAGTGCAACTTTACTAGGACAGTGTATAACAACAGATATTTTTAAAAAACAATAACCCTTTACCACTTTTTAAAAAGATTTTACGAACCAAATCTGAATACAACGACTTGACCGTGTCCTATTTATTTAAACATGAATGTACTCAAGTACAATATAATTAAAATACGTAACGATAACTAAAATTAACAGAATAAATTTAACAACCAGAGATGTTTACTGCCACTTCTGCGAGACTGTTACGACTGTTCAACACTAAAGTACTTCACTTTCTTCAACATTTAGTCATGATTCTTCCCCTTATATAATTTTGGGGGGAAAATTTTTAAAATCATATGAGTAAAATAATTTGAAATCATATTCATCATTTTATAGATGAATGTACTCAAGTGCAACACAAATTAAATAAATGAATCGAATGTATTGAACAATTTTAGTCGTGTACTTCAGCGACGCAATTCTGATTTTCCGTCACTTAAGTTCTAAACTTATTTTCACCATTCAGCCAACGCTTGATTCTTCAGAGTCCAAAGCTGCAGGTTATTTTTGTCAACTGGCAATGACGCATGCCATTCTTGAAGTTCCTGAGGTATAGCCTTGGCAGCACGTAGCTTCAAGAGATCTTTTTTTCTATGCCTCTGACATTTTACATTCTCTTTTATAAAATAATATATCCTACTACTTTCCTTCCTTTTAACTATGCCTGTTCTTATTCTTTGAGTTTTAGGTTGTTAACTCGAAACATTTATTAACAATAAAGCTTTTTTGCCGACAGTAATCAAGTTGCCAATATTTCGAGCAGAGTTTCTTCCTCGTGTCTTCATCAAAGATTTCAGTGCACTACCATCTACACTGGCTGCAATCAACTGTTTTAGGGGATTTACCTAACTGCATACCCTTCTTTGTGGCTTAAGGCTTCCCTGATTTTCTTCTTACCTTAGGGTTCTTCTTCTTCCAGCTAGTGGTGTCCGACTTCTTCCAACGGTTTGATTTTTCTTTTTAAGCCGACGCTCATCCTCACCAGACAAGCTTTAACCAGAAGGTCTGTATTCATCACTACCACTATCAGCTATGATAAGAGTGCTTATCTTCATTTGATATTACATCATCTTGTCTTTCCACATAGTCATTTTCGTTCCATGATGTGATCGAATTTGATTGCTCCTTTCAGTGTATGGCTCATTTGAAGTTTTCTCTTGATCACTACATTTGCTGCCAGATGGAATTAGGGAAACATGCTCTTTATCTTAAGAGACAGAATCTGCAACACATCGCTGAGTTATTAAACACAACACTACAATAATGTAAAACAGAGTGCAAATATTGTGTAAAGTGGAATGCATCTGCACGGAATATGTTTGTGAACAAACACAATGTAGACAAAAATGCATGAATGCAATACAATAATTGGTCAACCTCGTACTCGTACTTTCTGCTAGCACTTCTACTGTACAAATCTGTTATGTTACTAAAACTACAATAGACATGCCAAGATATTGTATCAAATAATACAAACAGAACATATTTTGCTAAAGCCCCGTTCACAATCGACATGACGCAAGTAAAAAACATAGCATAAGAAAGTGAATATCTGTGAAACGAATGGTGGCGTTCACAATGAATACTTGGCATGACTTACGTGGCGTAACTTGCTTGGCATGGCGTTATAGATGGTCATCTTTGAGTTTTCTACGCCAAGTTTTTCATGCCGGCCAATAAGAATGTGAAACGTCATAAGTGCTGTTGGCGCGAAAATTTTCGTCCAATAACAAATTAGTTCTTTCCTTGTTGATTATTTTCCAATTGGTCAGGAAACAATATATTTCGTGGTGATTGTGTACGGACAATTTCGCATGTTATGCTGTGTAAGTTATGTAATTTTTTCATGCCGGTTGTGAACGGGCCTTAAATGTAGGAAATATCAGGTTTTGAGGTTATGTTCGGCTTACGTGATGTTCGTGAACTATATTAGGCTTGAGTTGTTTGCAAATTCTGGATTTTATGTTACATTTTAGGAGCTCTCGCGTATTTAATGAACCTGGTATAATAAACCAACACAAACCAAGCAACGTAACATTAGAAATTATCGGTGTAAAGCTCTAATTACATCACGCAACGTTCAAGCCATGTTTCCATTTTATTTCACATGTTTAATTGAGGCTACTTAGTATGTGAGGTAGACGCAATTGTGTAATGTAGTGTTCGAAGATTACTTCGTGCAAGTCAAACCTACCCAATTGCCAACATGCAAATGAAAAGTATTTGCGTACAATTAAAGTTTATACATACCTTAAGAACATGTCTCGACCTCTTTCATTCTCTTTCTTGCTAGTTGTACCATCAGAAATGCTCTGTCCATTAAGATTCAATTTGAAATTTAAGTACCATGATTTGTAACGTCTCCTCAAGTAACATCAAAATACAATAATTGCCAAATAAACATCAGCGTACTAATTGCGAAATCATAACCCCATATATACAACAATTGTCCAAGGTGTTATGGCCAACTTCAAGGCTGTATATTTTATCATTTTTGCTTGTCTTTACATTATGTATCATAGAACACACAAAATTGACTAGATACACTCAGCCACTTTTTGCTGTACACATTTTACATGTTTCTGAGTTGGTCAAAATGGTGACATAGAAATTAAATAAAAGCAGTCACTATTAGACTTGGTCACTTTTTCCTGTTGAATATATTCATTTGTGCAGCAAAATGGTCTATTTATCTCATTTTGACCCATTTTTGACTTGGTCACATTTGGCAGCCTACCGACGAAGTTCTTCAGCATTTGTGAGGGTGATGCGAAGTGCGTAAGGGAGTAGCCATGCAATGAAAGTAAAGGGGGTTACCGGGATTGTCCCGATAAAACTCGCCAGTCAGTGTGTCATATTTCGCATGGCGTCTTGGGCCACCTTAAGAGCACTCTGCACCGAAAAATTCGATACTTCATAATAGCACCAAATATTGCTAAACTAATACACATCACGTTAACAGCAATTTCCCACAAATAAAATATTTTTTGATTCCGTAGTCTTCGTACAAGTTAATGTTAAAGTACTTACTTGACTATTTTTGCCACTTACCGTAAGTAAACACTATTCAAACGATACGAATGAAATTATTTTGTGTGAAAAGAAACGTATCAAGCTACATAATGACACTTTTGCTATTTCACACAAATATTATTATTTTAAATATTCAGTTACTCAAAGATATGTAATATTTAAGGTACCTTCAAAATTATTTAATACAAACAATTTTTACGTGAAATAGCAAAGGCGGCATTCTGTAACTTAATACACTTATTTTCAGTCTAAATTATTTCATTTGTATCGTTTGAATAGTTATTACATTGTGTAAATAGTGAAAATAGTCAAATCGCTATTTTGACATGAGTTTGTACGTAAACTGGGTAACAGAAAACTATTTTTGTGGGAAGTTACTATTAATGTAATGAGTAAGAGTTGGATAGTGTTTGGTACAATTATATAATTACAAATTTTTCAGCGCAGAGAGCTCTTAATATCTTGTCGACAGCAAGGAAGTTTTAAACAGCACCAATGGTTCTCCATGGCAGGGACCGGGAAAGAAGCTCGTCAGAACAACGTACAACAGATATTAGGATGACTATACCGGGAATCGAAACCGGGCCCTCCCGAACATGATTCCAACGAGTTGCCATAGCGACACCAAGATTATTGTTCCTGCAACAAATGTCTTCAGCTGAAAGAACTCAGTTTCGTTTTCATGACAAGTACTAGTAAAACCAGTGTACAGATACTAATGGCTGTCTCAAGACACTGGGTAACTAATTGAGAAAACGTGCAAAAAGGATAGGCATTTGGCGTGGATACTGGATGATTATGCATCGAAAAATAATCTCTACCGGTGCAGTAAATTGGACAGCGTTAAGCAACAAAGAATCAACTCTCATTCAATTTAAAAATTTAAAAGACTGCAAGAATATTAATAGATTTATAGGCTATCTGTGAAGTCATATTAATGAAATAGTCACTTATTATTAGGTTAAAAACCACTTCGCAGGCTGTTACAGCACTGTAAGAAAAGTGCTATTGTAGGTAACGTACTCCTCTTAAAACAGTGGCAACAATCCAGTTTGTTGTCGGTACACAGTGAAAATTATTTGTAATACTGCTGTATAAGAATGCTAAGAAAGTAGACGCTGCAAAGTGCTTTCCTATACATCGATGGTAGCGTTTCTATATATTCTTAGGAAACAGTCAAATGTATGTTACCAGACTTTTATTGTAACAGCCCTCAACATTTGCTTTCTTTGCAAGCTGAGGTATGGCAGGTGTCCATTACTTCACATGATTAATCTGCTTAGAATGTTTTTACAGTGTGCTATCTGAATTATTCTTACAACAATAAGTTCCGTAGACGTAAAATATGTACGTAGAAGGTACAAAGTATATATATCTTTTACAGAAAATACTGGTACTCCTACGGATGAGATTGTGGTTACAATTCAGGCTGTATCTACCACCAAATTGGACTATTGTCGCTATTTTGACAGAGGTGTGCAGTTTAAGATACTACTTTTATTTCAGTGTAGACTGCATTTCCGTTTTATTACTCTTATGGTTGCTTCTTTGCTGCATAACACCACTGACGTCTCTTGCTCTCGATAGCTTCTGAGTGAGTTAGCAAACCTAAGGAAACTGGTAAACACTTAAGGCCCTTTCACACAATCAAGTTTTGCTTCCATTTTCATTTAAATTTATTGAATTAAATTTCTTGAATCTCATGTGACGCCCAGCTGACCTCAAAACCGTGGCCATTTTGTCTTTCAATTGATTAATTGTCATGAATTTCATCGAAGATTTTCGTTTCGAACGAGTTAGAAATTTTCTTGAATCGAAATACTAAAGAATTGGAAAGAGGTGTTCCTAACAATTTTAATTCAATTTACATTATTATTTTGTTTTGCATGCGAAATATAAAATATTTAAAAAATATTACGAGCATTATTTACTTTAAATTATATATTAAAAAATAAGAGGAAATTTATTGCTTAAACCAAATATTTTTGTGTTGTGAAAGGGTAGTAGATAATTACAAAAGCGTTACATTATTTATTTTCAGCGTCATTTGTTTGTAAATTGTGTGATAATGTTTCAAGCGGTACCTTCAATGTTTATTGAATCAAATTTCTTAAATCGTCGTGCTAATCAATAAACTGAATTCAAGAAATTTAATTCAATATATAGGCACACTTGACCATGTGAAATGGCCTTTATAAAACCAAAGGGAAGTCTAAAATAAAGTAGGTAGCTTATATTTCCAGCGGGGTATACTGAAGCATCCCTGAATGTCGGTGAGGCCAATACAGGAAGGTAGTGAGGCAGGTCACTTCGGCGCAGTCAGGTGTGGCAGGCAGGACGTGTCTGAGTGATATTGATCAGCAAGTCTGGGCAGCCGAACCTATCGACCGCGCCGCCAGTTGCCTCGCGACCACGTCACGAGCATGGACGTCGGCGTCCTGACTCACACGACCTGCCGTGGACTATGTGACCATCTCCGCACTGGCTGCTGAAGAGATCAAGCTGCTGGCCGTCGGGCCTTCACCCACGCCTTCTTCCAGGGGTGAGTCCAGACACCTTACGGTGCAACAGTTCTCCGGCCAGGCGACACGCAGGGCTAAATGCAACCATAGAACGAAATATATTGAATCTACATGGACCAAAGAATTTCGTAGTCCTTAAGTAACATTTCTAACAGGGAGTGGAAAACAGTAACGGCACACCGAGTAATTTATAACTGTAGCTTGACGTTTTGGAGATAGCCTATTCCATAGAAGAAACGACCTACGTAATTAAAGCTATTAACTTAATTATTTCTGTGACGTAATAGTGGTTTATAGATTTGATTTAAAGTTTAATAACGATTCAATATCGTAACCACATAATTTACAGTTTTATATTAATGCTCACGAATAAGAGTGTTTCTTTTCGATGTTAAAGGTCAACCCAACTGGACTAGCTCATTTTGGTTGTGTTGTCCTGCATCATTATATGAATGAGTGATACTCTGTCAGAATTACTTTAATCTGTATAGTGTTACTTTCAAACTATGTTACACTATGCTGTGTTCGAAGAAACAATTTCCAAAAAAAGTAATTTAATACTGCACTATAGTTTGGCATGTTTTGAGTATGTTGGACGACTAGTTGGCACAAAATAAATCTTCAAATTACTTGTGCTATTTACTTAATTTCTATTTCAGTTCATAGGATGATTGAATGAATGTAATTACTTTACAGTTTATCGACAGTGACGTGATTGGCATAACAGACGGTTTTTCAGAACTTTATAAAAGAACAATGTATCAGGGAGAGGAATAGGTCATGGGCTTTGTTAAGGCCCCCTCACCGCATTAGCCGGGAACACTTTGGGTAATCAACGGAAAACAGAAATTAGGATTGCCGAAGCTAGGAATCCAGCCCAGGTTCTCCCGAATGTGAGAACCACATGTTATAGTTGCGCAACCTCACTTGATCAAAATCACAATTCAATTAAAAATATTAAATTTTGTTTTGATAATTGGAAATAAGTATTAGCCTTTACTTCAGGAAGAGTAACTGTTTCGCAATTTTAGATCAGAAATGATTCATTATAACATTCGTTTGATCCATTTTGAAAAATTACAAAGTTAATTCTATAAAGTGTAAGAAATTACTTACCCAATTTACCTTTACACGTTTAATCTTACAAAGTTTATTTAAGGCAATTGTTAGAACATTGGCGGATAATACATAATGAATTATAACTAAAGACACTGGAAAATCGCGAAAATATTAAACATAGTCTCCAATAAACTGTAATATCTCAAACGTGACATGTGTGTACAGTTTTCTGGCAAATCCCACACGTTTTGTGTTAAAACTGCGCAGTTTTAATTGTGTCTGTAGAAGAGGGGCACAGTATTTCTAATAACCGATAGCCAATATATATGCAGAACTTTCAGTATTTTACATAGCATGTTGGAGCCTAGGAAACAATCAATTTTTCCCGCGATTCACCAGTGTCTCTAATTATAACATTCCTTTAAATAAGGTTTGAAAGTGAAGAAATTAAATATTTTTGAAAACTCTACTGTTATCACCCTAGTTTTCATATTTAATATTTTCAGAACGACAACCGTTAGATCGCCTTTAAAGTACGTTTGACAAGTCCCTGATTTTTACATAAGTTGGAAAGCGATTAAACTAACTGATTTTAAAAACTGTGCGAAGATAGCCTTATTACTGTCTTCGTATTACATAACGTTATAGCATTAATCATTAGACAAAATACTGTTGGTTATAAAATTCGATTGACCAACGTTATAAAAAAGGTCAAAATAATTTTTAAAAATTGTGGAAAATAGCTCTTAAATTTTCCTGTTGAAAAATTTGTTATTAGCTTTATTTAACTGATTATATCAAACGTAAAATTAGTTTGATACATTTTATAAAGTGAGTAAATAATACAACTATAACTTTTGAAAAATATTAATCTAACTTTTAATTTTAAGCACTGTAAACTTTTACAACGACAAACTTTATATCGTCTTTAAGCCAGAGTTGATCAATAAAAATATAATTTGGATCAGTGTTAGAATGGTATTAAATTAATTTGTTTCTTAGGGGATGGTTCACGAAAAATTTTAACGTATAGTACTTTTATATATTTGCACGAGACGTGGTTTATTTTGTAGACATAATTTATGAATATGTTTTACAATAAAGAACATAGCTTTCATAGTTTTTGTATAATGATGTGTCAAAGTTCAAAATTTAAAACGGTTTTGTACAAGAAAGGAAAAGCAAATTACTTACAGAAATTATATAACTCAGCTGAAGAACAGTGCCATTGACTACGTCGAGACCTGTATAGAAACCTCATTGAATATGTCTGAATATAAAAAAAAGGCTGAATCTGAAATAAAAAATTGCAAATTTCCAGCAATTATTAAACAAAAAGTAAGTGGTTTTATACACTTATTGACGTAGCTCGTGATACTGTTCTTTAGTTTTAATTATTTCATTCCTGTAAGTAAGTTGGATTTCATTTATTGTATGAAAGAGTTTTATGCAAATTTGGAATTTGACAAAAACTACGAATGCTACAAAATTGTTATTACTGTGTAAATTTCCACACCTTATGCCTACAAAACAAATATATCTCGTACAAATATAACAATTATTAAATCAGTTACAAGTTTTGGTGAACTCTCTCTTAACCTCCCACCCCTCTTTGGGAATTATTTGCGATATAATTTAAATAGTTAAATTCGTCATTAATTCAGAAATGATGAATAATATAACTAGTTTATTTAATATTAAAAAGTTTCTCTTAATAATAAATGTTTGAAATTGCAAAATTAGCCTCTTACCTTATTGTAATTTAAATATTTTATATCCCTATTTTTGGACAAGTTTTGGCAAACAATACAATTCCTACTCTCAATGCTAGAAAATTTATAATTTATTATTTTTTTTCAAGTAAGAGTATGCCACTTTCTCTCTCATCGCACACAACGTTTCGTACCGTAAAATTTTTTTTTAACGCAATCGTTAGAACATCGCCAGGCGTGATTTGGTCAATCTTTAACATTGGTTTGGTCAAAATAAGCAAGAGACTAAAATAATTTGTGTTTGAAAATTGTGAAATTTTAGTTTCTCTTTTCTTTTCAAAATAAAAATAAATACTACGAAAATTGTAAAATTATCTTAAAATTTAGTTGTAGGCCCTATCTATTCTAAAAAATTCACCTGATGAAAATTTAAATCTATCCTAACATTCAAAACATATGTTTAACAACTGGTTTTATGTTATAGGTTCACCAAATCATATTAATTATATTATTCATTAATTTTATGTCCAACTTTTACAGTACAAATTATGTGTATATACAGGTTGTTAATGAATGACGTTTAAAAGATCCTGTAGTGAGATAGCCGACACTGAGACAAACAATTTGGTATAAGACTAGTAGTCGCAATAGCTGAGAAACGCCTTGAAATTGGTGACCAAACGTTGAACATATGGTATCACAGACGCCACACACAGCTGCATCTGTGACTGCCTGGTGTAGCGTTCGTGTTACATCAAAGCAATTAATTGTGTCCACTTAGCAGTGTACCACCTGGCCCGCGTGTGATGCTTCACATTCTTGTCAACTAACACTTAGCTGATGCGCAGGAAACGTACACAAATACTCTGCAGAAGACACCAGATTGGAACACAGTGAACTGTGCGCGTAAGCATAACTGATCAGAAACCAATTTTTTTAATTACTTAATAACACTGCCACCTTTAAGGTAGCAAACATTTCCTACGCCTTAATAATTAATAGTAAATATTAGTAGTGTCGACAAGAAAAATCCATGGTCTGAAACCACATCTGTCTGTTCAATAGTATTTTATGTCCCGACTTATTAGTCTGCTTTGTCTATCGTATTTGGCACCGTACACAGTTTTATTTTTTATTTGTTTGCATAGTTGCCTTCCAAGTAGATCTGACTATTCACATAGTTACCGTACGCTTCACATTCAGTCTTTCGTGACTGGCGTTTGTCACTGTCCTATTCGTCGTGGCTCGTCTTATATTTTTATTAATGGTCAAACAATTCGCCTCAACAAAGGCGATCCGGGTTCGATTCCAGGTGGGGTCGGTCCCCGGATTTTTGCATGTGAGAATCGTGCCGTACGATGCCGTTGGTCGGCGGGTTTTCTCGGGGTCTGCTGCTTCTCCGTCCCTTTAATTCGGTTCTGCTCCATTCTCACCTCATGTCACCCTTCACCAGGGCTAAAGATCTTGATGTTAGGTGCTGACCAAAATCTCTTATTCACTGTAGTATAACGTTTTGAAAATAGTTTTTCCTGTCTATATTGCACATTTTTTCTGTAGGTACTCGAGAAAACTATCTTGGATTTGGGGATTTGTTTTCATTGAGGCAGTCATATTATACTTCTTAAAATGTTTTTGTTTACGAATTATTTTATTCTGTTCGATTGCCACTTATTTGTCTGGCCTCCCCTAAAAGCATCATAGGTTTTTATGCTGACCCCTATATTCAAGAATATGATGGGCAATTAAGTCGACGGATTAAGGCTCGGTTTCAGTCGCTATTTTAAATGTTATTATTTTTCGCTTTTTTGGAATTTTGAGAAGAAAAATGTCAAATCCGTAATTACACCGCAAATTCTATTTACTATGTACTACAGTACAAACATGGCAACTGAGTCAGTAATATATAGTCAGGTCGCTATCAGTCGGGCAGATTGTCAATATAAAAAAAATTAGCCACACAGATTGCAGCGTATTTATAAGTAAACTGCTAAATCGCAATGTCTGGAATGTAGCGGGAGGTAAACAGAATTTGCTGTAGAATCGCATATTTGTTTTTTTTCTTATTATAATTTCAAAAAAAACGAAAAATTAAATTATTCAATATGGTGACTAAAACCGATCCTTAAAGCGGCCGCCTGCCCCACGCTACAAATGCGTTGCAGCGTGTCCGTCAACAGGTTTTTTTCTACGAAGAAATTCCACGTGTGCCCATTGTACCAACGTACGAAAAGAAAACAAACTTCAGACAAGGTCGGAACCTCATTGTTAAGATACCATACTCACTAAAAACACCGTTTTCTAAGCCCTCCAACATGGCTAAAAACGTCCTTTTCAGACTTCGTTCTTCAAAATGTACTAATCGGATGTATGTGAAACTCATGTTGATACCTACACTGAATTTAGTTGCAGACATTCCACCAATAAAATTACATAGTCACCACTTAATGTCCCATAGTAAAAACCGTTCGGCGGGAAGCTTGCACGCTAGTTCAGCGCTTGGCTCGTTGAGGCGACGCGGCATTTGATGCGCGCTTCAAAGTCGACCTTTTTGTCACCGTTGAGCAGTGTGCAGAGCTTCGGCCGATACAAATACGTACAGAAAACTGCTCAGTTTGCTCAGATGTTTTTTCGGTCCTTTCATGGTATGCTTATCTCGGTGCAGAATCTTTTAAAAACTATAGGCATGTACGGTACACCTTTATCTTTAATATCGCGTCATAAAATGATGGGTAGTTACAGAATGTCTCAGAGGCGAGTTGCCGGTGAGAAGACAAGACTGCATACCAGTTCAGAGACTTGCGCCTTGAGGCTGACGGGAGACGCCATGCGCGCACTATTTCGTCATTAACTCTTCCACACTTCTAGACATTGAACTCGCTAAGTACGTTCACCAGGCGGTCTCCTTAAGGGGGCGGTTGACGTAAAATCTTTATTGTTTTAAAATTTTTTATATTTGTACGAGGTAAAGTTCGTTTTGTAGACATACATGTGACAATTTTTTACTGCCTTAAAAATTGTCAGCTTTCGTAGTTTTTATATAATGACATGCCAAATTCCAAAATTTCATAAAACGGGTTTTTGCTTTAGAGGAAAACCAAGTGTCTTACAGAACTGGAAACATTCTTACTGAATAACGACGTTGTAGGCTACAAAGCCTCCTCTACACAAAACTAGTTTTTTTTTAAATTTACCTTTTAAATATATTTGAAATTTGAAATTTAAAATTAAAAAAAAAAATAAAAATTTTTGAAACATTCAAAAATATTTCATTTATTATTTTTGTTATTCAGTATGCACTTTTCCAATTCGGTAAGTCACTTGGTTTTCGTGTAAAACATAAAATCGTTTTATTCTAAATTTGGACTTTGAGAAGTCATTATATAAAAACTACGAAAGCTAAAACATTTTTATTGCAGTAAAAATAGTCTCAATGTATGTCTACAAGCCACACCATGTCACGTACAAATATAAAATTTTTAAAAACAATAAAAATGTTGTGTCAAGCGCCTCTTTAAGTGAATATTGTTACTTCTAGCTATTGCTAGGCAGCGCAACTGTCACTTTTATAGTTAATTATTACTAATTTTATTTTAAAATTACAAATCCGGTCTGGATTATCAATTTCCACTTTCTTTTGAGAAAAAATTAATTGTTTTAATTTATTTAGTTTGTTGTATTTTCTCTAAATAAATTAAATGATATTATTTTATTAGTACAAAATTTGTATTCGGTGTCGGGATGTTCGGATTCTTTCACATAGCACCACTGATATGTCAGCAACATGGGGTCTCAGCGATCTGTTCGAGACATCACAAGAACGAGTCTCAACAAGATATACATAGTCTCACACACAAACTACGGGACATTGCTTGTATAGCATATGTTGTATATGCTATGTGTAATATGTTGTAGATTTGTACGCCACAATTACAGTTGTCATATTTTTACTGTTAGCCCAATGGTCAGCGAACAAGATGCTCCTCCAGCTCTCGGCTATTGCGCCATAAGAAACTGCACCTAGTAGCGTGTGCATTTTTAGTACAGTGTACTTATTTAAAAGTGCAGTGTTATGCTGGAATCACAATAGCGCAACAGAAGCGACGCGAATAAAATAACTTGTCAGCCAATCAGCGTTGGGGTGGACGCGCTAATGTCACAGAAGCCTCCACGTTGATTGGCTGACAAATTATTCTATTCGTCTCACGCTCTTCGCGTCGCATCTGTCGCGCTATTGTGATTCAAGCATTAGCCAACTTTCAGAAGGAAAAATTAGCATATGAGATGATAATTTTTCGGTCTGTGTATGAGTGTATATGAGACTTATGTTCATTTCTCATCCCCCAACCCCCACAAAAAAAGTTTCAACTCGTAAACAGGAATCCTTCAAATTCGGTTCACATATATTATGTACTTACTAAGGTCACCGGATATTTATGTATTTTGTTCATGTCTAGTCTGTTATCAATGAAAGGGGTCATTAAAAAGGTGTATCTCTGTCATATTTCAGTAACCATGGAACAGTATAAAATCAAATTTAAGTTATGTTAGTTCATTATCCAAGCACTAAATTATGTGAAGTGTATTGTTGAAGGTCAGCTATTTTTTAAGACATCTCGAAACAAGTGTAAATTTTATGATATAGTTCGAGAGATGGAAAACATATTGGAACTACGTATTTACTTATCATTTTATACTATTTATCATTGAAGCTTTGAATATTTACTATAATTAATTTTGGTAGGTCTGCAATTTTGTAAGATAGCGCGACATGAATACAAGAGGAAATCACATTGTATTTCGATAATAATGGGAAAGATTGGAACTAAATATAATTTTTATAGTTTTTCAGACGAAATTTACTTTTAGTTTAGTTTGTATACGTATTTACGCTGATTTCAAGATAGCTCGTCAAAAATAAATATAAATTATTTCGTATTTTAAGTTATACTGGACCAATGCAACCAAAGTTAATAAATTTAACATTTACTGTGCAAGATTTTTTTTTTAATGGGGTTTATTGTTGTAAGGCCACTGTTATCGAAGTAATCATGAAACGAATACAAAAAGATTTTGTGTCATGTTTCGAGAACTACACAGCTGGTTAAAACCTTATTTTACTTTTGGAATGTTTATCATTCATGTGTTTATTTAAAAATGCTTCTTGATGTTTGTCCGCCTTTTTGGAAGAAAGAACTAAAAGAATATATAAAGAATTTATCCCAGATTTTGAGAATTACTATGAGATTGTAACCAAATGTCATACTTAGGAAGTTTACTACCCAATATTTTATTTTAGTAGTTTTTTGTATGCTCGATATTCTGGAATGCAGCAAAATACTAATAAATGTGTTTTGTAATTTTTCTTGAACTATTTGGTTGATTTAAAATTTTTAGTGCAGTAAGCGATTTACTGGTAATAAAAATGTAAACTGTAGTTTTATGTAAACATGATTTACCCCTCTAAATATTCGGTAAGTTAAATGTTTAAGGCTGTTTAAGCTTAATATCGAATGTAAGAATATTACATTTTCAGGAAACCTCACTACTTCCAATATAGAGTGCACCTTCATGTGTTGTCACAGAATAAAACCTAGCTAAACGCGTGTCAGATGTAATATAATGTTACTGATTCAATTTCTTTTTTGTTTCAGAGGAAGAAGGAGAGATGGGTCCAGGGTGTGATGATAAGTTCACATTTCCTTCGCCTGGCGTAGGAGAGAGTGCTGACGACACGAACCTTCCAGATCTAGTGTTAAAGCTCGACAACACGCCAACGCCTCCACTGCCAACCTTACCACCAGAATCTTCCAACAGTACTCCTCCTATAGCTGCACCTGTGCCTGAGCAAGTCGAGACTCACTGCAGCATCGGCTGTCAGGTTGTCGCCCCTTTCTTCATCGCCGGCATGGGTATGGTCAGTGCTGGCATCTTCTTCGAACACGTCCAGGTATTCAGTTTGATATACTCAAAGCTTAGTTTATTTGTTTACCATAGTTGAATGGTCTGACGCCATAGTCAACAAGGCAATTTTTTTACAATTGAGACGTGGACATTGTTTACTTTCGCCGTAAATGAGATGTATATTTGACTAAATAAATACGAACAATTAATGTAATCAAGAATACATTATGTATACCAATACTTAACTTCAGAGTTCATGTCGAAATTAAAACTCATTTGTACTAACATTTAAGAAAAAGTACTTGGTTAACTATGGCACCAGACCCTCCAATTTGCAGTCTCCTAAACCAGTTTTTACAGTGTTTGTATGTAGGCCCACCATGTACGTGTACATCTGTATTACATTGTAAGCAACTAATTATGTTTTTTATTACTTGAAGTAAAATGAATAATGTTAAGCTTTCAAGTACACCATGTTGCGTAAGAAAGACATAAACCTCTTGTAAAGAAAATTTACTAGCGTCTATACGATCAAACGAAGCGTAGAAAATTGCAGACAGGTTCTGTACGAGACCTACTACTTGTGGTCTAAAGTGGTGTTTCCGTAATAATAAATGAGAAATAAAAATAAATAATTAATAATAATAATAATTCACTGAAAAATTTCATTTTTAAAATAATTTTTATATTTGTGTATGGTTTGTTCTGTAGACATACAATGTGAATATTTTTACTGTAATGAAATATTTTTAGCTTTCATTGTATTATTATAACGGAATGTCGAATCCCAAATTTGCACAACGCCGTTTTATGCTAGATAGGAAAACAGACTGACCGAAATGAAATAATTTAATTTCAAGAACAGTGTTACGTCCTACACCAAGTCATGTATAAAATCAGCATATTTTTGTATTTTTTTTAAATTAATAATTTAAAATAAAAAATTGCAAATATATTTTTTTAGAAATACAAAAATATATTCGATATTATTTTTATTCATACCTTGGTGTATTGGTGACTTTGTTCTTCAATGTAAATTATTTCTTTTCGTTAAGTCAGTCGGTTTTCCTTTCTAGCGTAAAACCGTTTTATGCAATTACATGCCATTACACAACAAATATGAACACTAACAAATATGCATTACAGTAAGAAAAATATTCACAACGTATGTCTACGAAACAAAATTTAACTCGTAAAAATATAAAAATTGATATAATATTTGAAATTTTCATTGAACTCCCTCCTTAGCTCAAAAGTATAGTATTTTGTTAAGTTTTCTTGAACATTTATAGTGTAATTTTCAAGCGACATTAAGCACACGAAGAAATATTAAATTCATAAGCACGAAACATGAAATTTTTCATATTAAACCCGAGCGAGGTGTTGTAGTGGTAACACGTTGAACTCGCACTTGAGAGGACCTGGGTTCGATTCCTGGGTCAAACCATCGAGATTTCAGTTTTCCATGGCTTCCCGAAATCGTTCCAGGTGAATGCTGGACTGGATCTTTAGCCAGGACTATGGCCGACTCCTCTCCCAGCTCCTATCATTGTGCTAGGTTGTGTACCACCGTCTCGGATGACCTCACAGTCGAAGTGATATAAAGTCCACATCTTATTTAAAAGTGCAATAATTCTTATTTATAATATTGCTCTGTTACTCTAACAACTGTATAGTACTGTAGGTGGATCTTGCTTTTGTTTCATTATGGGCATGGTTTCTCTTATTTGCCTCGTAGCAATAAGTTTCTTACTTGTATCAAAATACAAACTATATATATATATATATATACGGTCACACTACTAGGACTATATATATATATATATATATATATATATATATATATATATAGTCCTAGTAGTATGACCGTTTATTATTAACACTTTACTTGGACATTCAGCAAAACTAATAACTGTGTGCAGAACTTTGACAGAAGAAATTTTATTGACAAACCCCTTAGCACGTACCAGTAATGTTAAGCCAAATAAAACATAAAGATATTGCTGTATTCCATCTTGTTGATTATTGTTTACCGCTTCAAAGTTTTTATTTGTGTTGTGGACTGTATTGATCATCACTGCTTTGCTGTAATTTACACGCGTGTTACTTCAACGTGCTTTTCTGAATACTGTTGTCTGATGTGTGTAACATGCATCCAAAATGTTGCTTGTATCGTGCCTTCACTCTCGTTCATAAACAAAACCGACAACAACAAAAAAAATCAAAGGATTGCCAGGTAAGCAGTTAAGTTTTATTTATCTTTATGAACACGGGTGCACCCCACTCAATAAAACCCTTTATAAAATACAAGATACATTCAAATTGTATACATTAATTCCTATTATGATAGGGAAATATATAAATGATATGATATTCAGGTGAATAATTACTTAAGGCCCTATTCATAGTCGTGAGATATTTCCGAGATGATCCTGAGACCATCTTGTGCCAATTAGTCCAGGGTTGGTCCTGACTTAGTCCGGACCAAGTGTTACCTTATTCATAAACGCCAACTAACGCCGGACTAGAGATAGTCGCGGGATCAACCTTGTACACTGTTGTCAGATGCTTCGCGCATGCGCACATCGAATTTTAACACAGGCAAGCATTCGCTAGTGAAAATAATTTGAATTACGATTACGTTTACCCCGAAATATTGTTTCAGTTATGTCATATAGCGAATATATTGTGACGATGTTAGTACATTTTGTATCAATAAGCCACTTTATTATGATATGCTGGAAATAAAAATTTAAATAAATTTTTCTTTACAGATAACACTATTATTGTGACTGTTGTAGAGCAGTGTTAACACTTTTGCTTTTTAACTTACAGTTGTGAGATCGAGTCTTCGTGAAACACTTTTATTTCAATTTCTTAAACTACTAAATTAATAGTTACAGGATACCGAAGTGATATTTATTTAATCGATATTTCTTCCAAACTGATAGTAAAATCATAACAATCATAAGTTTCTATGTGGTAAAAAAATCGTCTTTTAAAACAATAATTTAAACTACTGTTGATGAAATATGAGAAAGAATGGAGAAAAAATACATGACACACATTGTAAAAACATAGCAGAATTCAAAACTAATATATATGGTTAATCTACACTACCAATAAATAAACATGTACATTCCACTAGTCGAAATTGTATTAAGAACGACATGTGATGTGGCAATATGTAAATTACTAAAAATTCCGCATAAAAATGTAGGAAATATGTATAAGAATATTTTGTGCAAATAGAGGTTTCCATACAAAAAATTACAGGATTTACTGTCGTGACGTACAACGAATTTAACGTTTAGTTACAGAATGTTCAAAATAAATGCACTAATAAAATAAGAAAACTGCATTATTTTCGTTGTGTACAATTAAAAATTAACAAATTTAATGAACAAAAAATCTTTACATCAGACGAGATTTGAACCCACAATCATTGAATTACTGTGCCAGTACCCTATCCCCGAACTACCAAGACAGTCAAGCATGAGAGTGCATAAATACATATTTACACAACATTGTAACGTATTTTACGCAAATCGAACATTTATGGTTTAATGTTGCTCATAGCAATAATTCCCACCTTCTTAGGCCTGATAAAATATTATTGCTGTATTTAAATGTCTTACACGGTACAATAAACACGCAATACGAGTTTTCTTTGCTCACAAATTTTGAATTTGACCGTTTTAAATTAAGTACCTAACTAGTGCTTACGACTAAATAAATTATCAATGTAGACTTATGATAAGTAATTTAGTGTAAAATATTCATTATATGCCGTAATCAGCATATATAACACAGGAGTCGTCTTATATTTTAATGGTCCGCCATGTTTATTTTCGACTTAGCCCATCGTTAAACCTACCCTTGGTCCGCACTAAAGGTTAGACCGGACTAACCCACGATGATCCTCTGACTAGCGTTAGTCCTTGTCTATGAATAAGACAAAAATAGTCCGATGATAATCCCGAACTAGTTCGGGTCAAAACGACTATGAATAAGCCCCTTAAAGTTCAAGTTCAGTTGCTCCTCCCTCGGCACAAACAGAAGAGTATCAGGCTACAATAGCAACCCCGACCCTGTTGAACTAGTCAACCTCTCTCTACAACGACTCAAGAAACAATACCTCTCACAAAACACGTCAACAGTCCAAGCCGTCCAGCCCCCGATCACAACGCGCCTAGCGGCCGCTTCCAAAAACCCCGCATCAGGCAGAAGTAACAACATCGAAAACCAAAGAAATTTAAAAAAAATCACGAGGATATTACAAAAAAAAATTGGAATAAGCGATTAAGACGAAAGGGGGAGGGTAACGGAGGGCACGACTAACACCCTTATGTTGAGATCCCGATGTGTCACAGGCACAAACATCACACTATTTGTATAACTTCACGCGTGACGTAGAGACCAATCTTCCTTAAATCCGGGCCGTGAGGACCACCATTGTCTGTGTGGCGCTGCGGAATAAACCAGACACTCTGTACACAGAGTTGCATACACGCTAGGCTCTGTTTCATCAAAACTTAATGTGTGTTTTGCACAAAAACTATGCGTCCTAAACAGTCGCTACAAGAGGACCTTTTTTTATTACTAAGATCACGTGTTTTAATAAATCAATCTTAAATGTTGGACTGTCATGACGTTAAAAAAGTTGTCAGCAATTAAAAGGAGGCCACCCCTTTTATTTTCGTAAGGGTAGAAGTTAACAGCTAGCGTTTACTGTCGGTTTGTCGGCCTTATTGCCTTGAAATATCATTCTGAATTTGGTCCGTGTACGTCGATCACTGTTTGGTTTACGGGGAAATCAACGTTTTAAAATTTGATTTTCAGAGGCGAATTACTCTATTAATATCATGACACCGTACAAAGTGTCTTCCATGTTTCCTGCTTTATTTTTCACAAGGAATCACCTGCCGGAGTTTGTCGGTGTTTTTTGTGAACGTTATATATATATATATATATATATATATATATATATATATATATATTTATATATTTATTTATTTATATAAATTCAAGCAAAATATTTCAGTTGAGCCTACTTTCTTCGATTGTAGTACAAATAAATTTCTGAATAGCTTTTACGGAAGGCATAAATACTCATTACTCATTAACAATTAGATCAATTTAAAGCAGAAACTTAATTCACATACCAACAGTTACTTACTACTTAACAGACGTACCAAATTTGGTAGAAATTGCTTCGGTAATTTTCGAGTTGTGAAGTAAATTCATATAGCACTGTTATAAAAAAAATATCAGCCAAAAGAAACTATACTTAAAGAATCCTATACAGCAGGCTGTGTTGCAGTGTGTTAGGGGAAATTTTTTTAAGGGATAGTCCTCGACAGGCGCATGGACGACGTTGCAGCGTGTCACGCGTATTATTTTTTACGCGAAACCGCTTAACTTATTCGTATTATGTTTATTTACTAAAAGAGCACACACTTGAAATTATACTTCTATGTTTTCAAAAATTCAGCACGCTTGTTAGAAACATGATTTTCGGGCCTCTCAAAATTGGCTAAAAACAGGTTTTTTAGACTGCTGTAACTCCGAAAATATTGCCTTAATTCGTAAAGCGCAAAGCGAGTGGCATGCAGTGATCTTTATTTCGTGTTATTAAAAAAATGTTGTGGTCACCGGTAAGAGTCCCGTAAGGGAAAAAAAACTATAACGAAAACCTTGCGCGCCAGTTTGGCGTGTGCGAATAGAGACGATATGCTTCTCGTCAAGCGTGGGACACTGGCTGTTATCGCTATGCTGTTCCCATGCGACGAAGGCGAAAATGACACCCGCGAATACTCCTCTTAAGGACGCTGCCTACCTCAGAGTCCTGGCGGGACCATACATAGGGTTTTACATGTTAAATTATTCCGTACCTGCTAAAGCTATACATATTTCACTATTAACTTTTCTGTTCATCTCAGTGCCGCGCACATTGCTAAAACATCATAAAGGCAATTTGTTTAATATCCTGAAAACTGTGAGCAATAAAGCATTTTTACTCACCAAAACACACGAAAATTGCTATTAACACATTTTATTAATTTAGCAATATTTACCTTTTCTTAATAGAGAATATAGTTTTTTTCCCGGAAGCGATATCACAAATAGTGACGGAATTGCACCAAATCTAATTCAACATGTAACACACTTTCCTTGCTGCTGACAGAGCTCTGAGGTATGCAGTGACCTTAATATAGTTGTGTGAAATTACTTCTATTTCATTACAAATTTGGTTAAATTTTAAACTGTACTGTGGACATTGCTGTCTAAAATAAAATACATTCAATTCAGTATACTTAAAACTGGTATCTTAATCATTTTTAACAAATAATTACTGGTGTTTCAAACATGCCACATTTGACACGAATCGGTGCATAGTTTCCGAGAAATGAAATATAAGTATTATTTTCCAATTTTAAATATTATATATGTATATATACAATGTGTGTGTGTGTGTGTGTGCGTAGTGTACTTTAAATGTTATGCATAAATACCTAAGTGGTAGTGACTAAAAAACTAAGTGTATTAGGCATTTCATACAATATTATTATCATTCCCTTTTGATGAAGTAATACGTATCTGTATAAACAATTTGGCGGGAATTAGCGTAGTTGTATAAAATATAATAATTTGTAACATGTTACAAAATTTTATTACACTTAACACTTAAAATGTATACTTACTGTTAAAAAAGTTTGGAATTAGTTGGTCAAACTTTGTACTAAATACTACGGAAAGTATTGTATAAATTTATACGTGGAATTATTTGAAAAAAAAAAAAAAAATGTTTCTTAGACACTTACATGTTATGAGTTAAAATGAACTGCTGCGGTTATTCTGACATTAAGATTTTTGCTGGGATCGGTTAAGTAGCTTCTCAGAGAAGAAAAAAAGGTGTGTTTGTTCATGTACTTTAATCTCTTAAAATATGTTACAGAAAATACTATACCCTAATAAATTTAACGTTTAAACGATTACCTGTTAATATAAAATATTTATTTTGGTCGGTTAAACAATGTATAATATGTGACTGAAATATTATATTTATTTAGACAATGCTACGTATACTTATTCTAAACTAACAGACCTGCGAAAATAACCAATACTATTGAGTTAAAATATTAACTGAAGAACTGCCAAATGTGCGACTTATTTACATTGGTCCCGTAGTTTCATTCTCGTAAATTATTCCCACAATTGGTACTACTATTCAGAGTAACAGATCTAGAGTAATAAACAATTCAAACTTCAAAACTTGGATCATGGACTAAACACACAAACAGGCAGTTACGAAAGTGTTAAGAGTATTAAACATGTAAATTTGAGATCAACCTGAGCAATAAGCTTATAAATTAAAACACACTCTCTCAGTTGCTGTTTGCAATTAAAACTATATTAGGTTACTACGTTAATAAACCTAACTTAGACCAAAAACATGAAAATATATAAATA
Source organism: Medauroidea extradentata (assembly GCA_003012365.1). Taxonomy (NCBI): domain Eukaryota; kingdom Metazoa; phylum Arthropoda; class Insecta; order Phasmatodea; family Phasmatidae; genus Medauroidea; species Medauroidea extradentata. The sequence goes on from PNEQ01098531.1 coordinate 83,104, forward strand.
TATGATCTAACATAAATATTGAGAAGATAAGACTAGATTGATTTCGTATGTATAAGGTTATGTATAAGGTTACACGGGACGGGAGCGCTATGGCGCAAGTATGTCAATACAAATAGCAGGCACAAACACCACAACAACTGGTTTAGAGTATGGTGTTTGTTCTCACCCAACGGCCACAATATTCTTGATGTTTGTACACATTTACCCCTGGCAGATTTACGCTATTTTTCAGTTATTAATTTTGTTCTAATGTCACGTTGTCACGCAGATTTATGTGAGACTTGTCTTAAAACCGCCAGAGAATTTGTTAATCACCATATTAAATAAATATTTACCGGGAAGAAATTAATTTATTGGTCTTCCCGGTAATACTACATTGGGGCCTTCAGGCACAATAAAAATATCTTGAGTGTTTCTTATCGCTGTAACGGCAATGCATGTGACCTTGAAATTATAAATCCTTGGCGATGGTTCGCTTAGCTTTCTAAATGTGTTTTTCCACGGAACACTTGGCAGGAGTAACCAAACCAGTAACGCAATGTAATTTTAGGGTGACAACCCAAAGTTAGCACCAGTAACAAAATGTCCGGTAATAATTTACAATCTAAAGTGTTAGTTAAAATTTATTTTGTCGTCAGGACCATCTTCTGAATATCAGAACAGTAAATTCTATAGCGGAAACTATATAGATGGTTGTCAACACAATCTTAGCGTATTGTTGCGGTAACAGAACAAGATATTGCAAATTCAATAGCGCCGTTTTGTAACTGCTAAGGAACGCTTCGTAAGTTGAATGAAACTTAAGGCACCTATAACAGTGTTTTGGAATGCTGAACCAAATATGGTATTACAACAGAACCTTGACTTATATAGGAACAATCTGATTCTGCTGATAACACAATGCTAATATCGTAACGTTAACATCATGCGATGTGGCTCAAGCCCATAGGCTAGGAATATAAGTATGGTAGCTAGAATATAGCAGCGGATTGTTGGCGTTACCGTCGACGGCAGCAATCTTAGTGCTTAGTGCCAGGAAATTACTGCAACTCTAGCCTACACTCTCAGCTTTAGACTTTTATTTTAGTTTTGCTTATTCTGTGTAATACTGTAATGGAATATCAACAGAGGTCTTTGGGCGATGTATAAATCCTGGTGAAATGCGTACTTGCCAACGTATACGACTATTTGCCACGAATCTACACTTGTGTTATTTACAGTGATCTTTTATGAGGAAATTATGTTTAACTGTTTTTGCTGTTGCAATGATATGTCGAATGAAACAACGGGCCAGTAATGAACTGGCCAATATTACAGTATTTCCACTGGAGGTACATTGCTGCTCCGTATAGTACATTAGACCAGACTGCAAGGACTTTATTGCTGTAGCTAGCACCCCACTCAGTTAAGGCTACAGAACAAATTGTTAGCACTACCATGTGTTACTGCTACAGGTGCAAAGTCAGATTTGTAGGAACAGCATTACAGGGAATACCATACTGCTCTGGATTAGGAATCCTACTAGTTTTTAGCGGTGGCTTTCTATTCTTTAGAAAGTAATGACGTCGCTAATTTGTGGCGCTCTGACCACGTACAAACTGTTTTGTTGGCATTACCATACACACTTTACAATATCATTAACGGGCTCACAACCAAACAAACTGTTGTCTTTTCTTAACAGTATTGGAGATTAACAGCTGCAGATTGTATGGTTCCTATAATAGTATTTTCCTGTAAGTACGCAATCCAGTCTGACGTGAGAAGTTGTGATTTCACATTACATGCACTTCAGATGGCTCTAACTGTATGTAAGCAGTATTGAGGAAAATTACCATTTCCTCCGAACTTAGCAATGGACAATATAGAAATTGTATTTTTAATATGGAATCAACTTTATACGTTTATCAAGAAATATATTTAAAATGTAAATTTAATAAAGTAGGAATAGTAAAGAATTTTTCCTTTCTAAGTGAAGCACATCAGTCCTAAGCTGATCCAAGTTTTTTTGGAATAAGTTGCAAAAAAACGCTTGCTGATTCGATTTGGTTGGAGCTTGAAGAATTCACTACGTTTAATATTATTTAATATCATCAAGCCACACTATTTGATTTATTTCTCTGTACCCGAATCGTAAAGAGATCTATTCTCAGAAATTGTGGTGCATATACACAATGACGTCTGATTAAAATTTCATCAGCATGCAAACTGTTCATCCTTAACTGAAAAAAATACCGAGCGAGGTGGCACGACGGTAACACGTTTGACTAGCATTCGAAAGGATTCGAGGCCCCGGTGAATGCTGGGATGGGTTTTAATAAAGGTCATAGCTTACTCCTCTCTCTAATCCCGTCATTGTACCAAGTCGTGTGTCGCTGTCTCTAAGGACCACGCTATCGACGAGACGTAGAGCCTACTTGCCTTAACTGAGAAATAGGATGTTGCACTGTCAGGTACCATATCTTGGGCTGTTCAACTAGCCTTAATGTTAATAACTTTCATTATTTATAATATATAATTTTCTAAAAATCTAAAACTTATCCTCAAGAAGAAACAAAGTGATTAATATGATATACTATACCATTTTTCAAACTACTTTAACGGATTTTCTCAAATAACGATATGGATTTTTTTCTGGTACATATTTGCTAATTAAATATAAAATATATAGGAGTTAATTATATACACCAACAAAACACAGGATGTTGAGGAAAGTATGATAATAAAACGAACGGCTGGTAGACACTATGTCAACAAGCATTTATTTCTAGTGAACATATGTCCAGAAGCCCAGTGGAAAATACCAGAGCGCAAATTTGAATTCCACGCGCTCCGAGGCACCGGTCTAGCGGTTGAGAGAATGAATGATTGCAGCCGAGTGGGCAGAGAGATCCGACGTTTACGCTAGTTAAGAGCGGAAAAGTGTAAAACCATGGCTCATATTCACAATAGGTACTCGAAGTGCCGCCTTCCAACATCAACGCAAGTTTTCGTTATCGAACAAGATTACATGTGTCACTGTCTATACTCTGTTCAGATTGGACAGTGCTCACGCTTAAAAACCAGACTTCCGGTTCGTCCTCCGAATTCTGGTGAGTTTCATGATGCCTTCATGATTTATGTTAAAAGCGCAAACATTTAAGCGTTCAATGCGTATATACAGGAACTTCGCAGGCAAACTGCTATTTAAAGGTAAATTTTTTAAAACTATATCCCCTTTCTCGTACCTTCTGGAGTCTTAGCAGCCACTTGCATTTATCAGAGCTTTCATTATTATCAGTAGCATCCAATTCCAATTCTGTTGCCAAACATTCCCTAATCTTTTATACCCAGTTTTGAATTGTGGTCCAACTGTCATGCAGCCAGTTTGCTACAAGAATCCTGGACCATGGATGCTCGAAGCATCGTTTGTCACTGAATCAGTATATGCTATATGTTTTGCATCAAATTTTAGACTACGACACTGGAGCCACCCATTGGTAACCTTCCTACTGATTTTGTTCGGCAAAATAAGCCTTTCCCTAGTCGGGAGTTTACTACGCTAGCTCCTTCAAGTCTATGGTGTTAGTCCGAAAGTATCGGAACATTTGTGCATTTAAAGTGCCTATCTGTATGCCTTGCTACCTAGGTAATGTCTGTCATCTTTCGTCGTTTTTTTTTTTTTTTCACCATTGCAGGCAGCAACTGCATGGTAAATCTTTCAAAGTTTAGTTTAAAGTCGTTGCACACAGTGACTCTTGTTAATGCCATTCGTATCCTGTAAAACATTTAAACTATCTTAAGGCACAACAATTTAAAACTTTTCAGTTATTGTTTTCATCTAGCGAAACAAACAATTTTCTCAAAAAAATTGTTTTTATTCGCAAATACATTGCTTCACTTTTTATGCTTCGATTTACGGTAACATTTCCTGATAATTATTAACACCGATATTGCAGATTGATACGTAGTTCACGTCCTCTTCGATTATCCTCATAATAGTTTGGGGTATGAGTTATGTAGACGCTTCAATTTATAGCGCACCAAATTTACATTACACTGCTGTCCAAAATTGGAGAACATTCTATTTCGTAAGATAAATGATACACTCATATGAAAATCAGTCGTGTGTAAAATAAAATAAGCAGATAGAAAGAAAAAAAGTACCTAGATTTATACACTCTTCACATCCTTCCACTACCTCGTAATTTAGTAACCAGAAATCATTTACCCAATCAGTGAAAACAAAAGTGATAGTTATCTACCTGACATTAGTATTTATAATATAGAAAATAATGGATAGATAATGTAAATACAGTAGACTCCCGATTATCCGCGTGCGGATTATCCGCGCAAAATATTTCACTTTGAATAGTTTAAAAAAGTTGAAAAATTAAAAAAAAAAAAAGTTATTAATCTTTGTGTTTATTCGCATAGGCCTAATGTTCACCAACGTGTTATGCCCACAACTGTATTTTGAAAGGCTTGAAGATTGAACTCTTTTTTTTTCCAGCAAACGAAAAAATTAATCCCCACACGTGAATGGATTAACGAAATTGTTCAACGCGTCGCGCATGGATTGGATTAAAAAGAATTTTCCTTCGATTAATAAGATATCCCTGCATTTTTATTTGTGTTTTTAGATTATAAGTGCATATCCCTTAATCATTAATGCTATTAATTTAGAGTCGACTGTATTAATTTGCTCCCTTTTATTACAGGAATTAATTTGACTTTATGTTTCTACAGAAATCTAAGAAAGTGTAAAAGTGTATTATCTGCGATTTTGTATTATCCGAGGCATCGGCCCCCTCAATTAGTGCGGATATTCGGGAGGTGACTGTACATATACAGTCTTAATAGTTTAAAAGAATCTTTTTCATCTAAAAAAGAATACATTCTGCGTGTACAACGTACGCACAGTTTATGCGTGTACAACGTACGCACAGTTTATATAGTTTGTTTAAAATATTGGTAGGCTAATTAAGAATTTGAAGTTGTTTCTTGTTATATTATAATTTTTGAAGACTAACGCTACTGGTATTGTGTTTAAACACAGAACTGGAAAGTATTTGAAGAAGTACCTGAAATCATCATCCTGGTGCCGGCTCTTCTTGGCCTCAAAGGAAACTTGGAGATGACGTTGGCCTCTAGATTATCGACTGAAGCGAACCTTGGCCATATGGAAGATTCAAGAGAGCAGTGGAGCATGATTCTCGGAAACTTAACACTGGTTCAAGTAATACTACAAGCATTAATTCCTTTTAACGTGATACGTCAATATATCTGATAAAGTTTTTTCCGGAACGGTTTTCCACTTTTTGTTGGTTTTAACAAAATAAAACTAACTAAGAGGTATAGTATGAATCAGTAGCACTTGCCTGGTTCAAAAAACTATGCTTCCTACGAGTCATGTTACTTTTTAAATGTAGGAATATTGTATTTGTAACTAATTAATGCCCGCGACAACTTTCTCGTGGTTTTCAATTTATTGCCTTTTAGAGTCGTACGAAAATCAGTACAAGCATTCCCAATTATCTTAAATACTTCTTAGAAATAGGTATTTTTCTATTTTCAATACCTTTTGTAAAACTTATTTTTTCAAAAAATAAGTTTCTTCTTAAAAAATTAATTAATTTTGTTTAAAAATCTTATTGGCACTTAAAATTTCAGGTAATAGTAATTAACTCTGATAGTAAAATTCTAAGTTATAAATGGGCTGTTATTTGTTACATTTTCTAAAAAAAATTTCAAACAAAAATTTTGAAAATTTTATATGGTACAAATTTATTTTGTCATTGTTGACCATTTTAGAAATGAATTTCACTTATTTATTGGTATTCCATCATACCGCTGCTGCCTCTGCTGCCCTGTTTCGCCCCCTCTCCCTCCCTCCATGTATACATTTTTGTCTGTAAACTTCGCGGGCGCACACATAACTTACCAAAGTTTCATTGCAGTCGGTAGAGGAACGCATGCATACGTTACAGACATTAATTTTTACATACAAATATAAACTATAACACAATTTAAAGATTCATATTACTTAAGAGAGCTAGTGCCTTTTTTAGTACAGCGTATTTTAAATTGGAAAATATCCTTAACTTATGTACAGTTATTTCATAAACTACTGGTCGTATAACATTTATTGGCGCATATGTAAACCTGCTTACTCAATGTGTTTTCCATAAAAAAAATTCAATAACTTCTTAGGATTCTCAGTGTTAATTCTTGAAAGTATTAATTTTTACGTCGAATTTTTGAAAAATAGCAAAATGTATCTAAGTTTCGTAAAATTTATAGCATATACTAATAGTGGAGTATAGCTGATTCTTTTACAGGATTCGGGATCGGGATCCGGGATCTGTTCAGTAGTTGTCTCGTAATTATCTGTATAAATGGTTTACCCATCATCTTGGTTATTGTCCGTTGTCTTGATTCCTAGCTACCCTCATAGGATCCAACCTCCATTTTGTTTTCTTAAATTAGTTATATAGTTGCCCTCTAGGTAGGACTGACTGTAGTTACTGATTGCCTCCTAGGTGACGCTTATTATTTAGACTTTGGTACTGGGTCTTTCCACCAGGGGAGCTAGTAGCTATAACAATCGTCTTGGTTCCAATGTCGTCTGCTAGATAATGTTGGTGTTGTATGTACCAATGGTTCAGCCCATCTCCGTTTCCAAGTCCAAAAAACTGTTGGTGCCCATGTAGGCCAACTGCAAGTCATCACTGTACTTAGCCTTCATTATATCATAGAGGAAATGATACATAAGTACTTTTGACAAATCAAGTACAGCAAGGACGACATAGATGGGCTAATCGAACGAAATTGTTTCAAGCTCAAGTTTCACAAACGACAGGTTTTCTGAAAAAATAATTCTGACTTAAAAGTCATGTTTTGCAACTAGCTTCTTGAGTCGCTTTTCATTACACACAAGACACTTTCTCTATCTGTTGCGCTTGTTTTCCATGAGCTTCCCATAGACAACGTTGTTGGCCAGCTGGTAAAAGTCCTTCTCAAACATATTTCCTGGTGCTACACATCTAGCCGTATTCAGCTGGATGAACGGTTCTAGCCAGGCACTTTGCTCAAACTCCAAAACACGATGCATTTTGGTCACCTTAAGTCCACAGCTAACAGCTTGTTTAAGCGTAATGTAGTGGACGATATACTTCTTCATATATGTCAATGTAGTCATCAGTTTCTTCTGTGATGATCCTGGAGGACATTCGTACATCGGCAAAAATGGTAGATCTTTGTGTTCCTTGTGTAGTTCAGGTTGATACATTACATTACATTCAATTATGCATCCCACAGGGGAAGTGTCCGGTACACTCATGATGTCTAGGTAGAAGCAGACTCATAGCCCAACCATAGAAGCTATTAGCATCTAGGTACTGTAGATTTGTTGCTAGCTGCGTTGGATTGTATTTCTCATTAACATACTTGTTATAAACACAGTGTCGCTTCACACTCTGGGCCACACCCCCTCCAATGCCTCTCTCGAGGAACAAGTACATGTCATAATCTGTCAGAAGTTCGAGCTTCATTGCTGCTGCCTTCAGCATAGCATCGAATGCATATCCGGGTAAACTTACATAGTGCACACAGTCCAGCCCGTTGTTTTTATGCAGAGGCTGCGAAAGTTCTCAGAAACATCTATGAGTAGATGAATGTGTGTTTTAAAGTAGATGTCTGATTAATTCTTCAGAGTTATGCAAGCGAATTTCTCCCACACAACCTGTGCATGCACATGGTCTGAATCACTAATGTGCGTATCTGTCAGTCGATCGTAGAACTTCTCCTTTAGCGGTAGTTCTGTCTACTCTAATCTTTCGATACTGTCGACGTAGTCGTAAAGAAACACTTCATTCCTTCTTACTAGTTCAAACTCATTGGTACTGACTGACGAATTGTATAGTGTTGCAGAATTTTGCTGCAGGCAGATTTCCTGCTAGTGTCGTAAGGCTGCTGGCAATGAACCGAAAACTGTCGATAAATTGTATAATGAACTTGTGACCGAATAATATTCCAAATGAAACAATTTTTTATTCTTAAAAAAAAAAACTTTCAAAGATCATAATTTTTTCTTCATTGTGTGGGATGTTGGTAATGTCCTTGCTGTCGTATGCCAGTTCTCTGAAGACAAATTTTTCATCATACGCTAGGTTGTGAAAAATTACAGGAAGTTTCTTCGGACGTCTTCTGAGCAAATTACAATGGTTACAGGCCGCGCCAATGTACTTTCTACTAAAGTGACAGTGGTCACGCACCTTAATGTTACTTTTACTGAAACCCCAAACACACAGGCAACATCTGTTGTCTGGAGATATGCTGTGTTTTGGACAGGTGTTTGTGGCAGCATCTTTAATGAAGTGTCATAGATCATTTTCACCTTCCAACCTATCTCAACAATTTTTTTTCTACAAAAATCGTAGGTGCATCCGATCGTGTGTAAATGATAGGTTATCGAGGCAGTTGCGTCGTCAATGTTGTTGGTATGACATTATTGTCAATTTCCACAAAAATACAGAATCTATATGCTTCATCCTTCTGATATGCTGTTGTAAATGCCTCCTCGGGATCACGTTGACAGGCCTGAATTGGTATCAATGCAGCTTCAAAATCAGAGTACACAACAATCGGCAGTTTAGTCTTGTGTTGAATGTTATTGAAACATAGCAGGGGGTTTACCATAAGGCCCTAGCTGTGGTATATCAGCACGAAGTGTTTCAATGCTCGTGCAATAATTGCTGTGTTCAATCAAACATTGCAAACCATCAAGTCCAGATACTCGTTGCTGATCGTCAAAGTGTACTAGGCATCTCTTGTAGGTGTGTACTTATGACCATGTGCTGTCACTTGCCGACGTTAGAGTAGAGAGAAATTTGAATTGTAACAGTAGTGATTGTTAGCAAGCAAGTTGATATGATCGTCCTTTTAGTATTAATTAAATTTAAGGCTCTGTAGTTTTCCACTTCGTTTTTCAACTGACCTACTATATTTACATACATGTCATTCAGGGACTCACATGTATCACTGGCCGTGTCATAATTCTCCAACACATAGGTCTTAACATTCCTACGGAATGCAGTTTTCGCCTCGACGAATCCAAACTCTGTTGCCAAACCAGACCCTTCTACGATTTTCGGGCGGGTTGATGCTTTTCAGTGCAACAAACAACTAAGTAACAGCACGCAGAAAAAAGTGCTGATATAAAGTTTGTAGTATAAATTGTTTTTATAAGGTTAAGTAACGATCTACAACGATGTAATTAAGCGTCAGAGTGTATTTTTAAGTATTTTATTAAATGTATCACGTACTTTTGGTAAATGTAAAAATTCCGATTATGTGTAAATTGTCGACTTTGTATAGTCTGTACATGATTTAAATGAGCGTTATAAATGTGGATCACACTTGTAACGACATAGTGTCCGAAATTCGATTCCCTTAGTTATTAAAAAAATTTAATTAGTAAAAATAGATGTTTTCTCTGTATACTTGAGAAAATGAGGTAATAAAACGCAGTAAAATATAGCAAACAAGTCGAGACGGAGCATTATGGAAGTAAAGTCATACGGTACTTAGATATATCTAAATTATCATTTAAAAATTTTTTTTTCTGCAAAACTTGCGAAAAATGCTTTGATTGCTCTTAGTAAATTTAAAACCATGAACATATAAGAAGTATAACTGTAATGGTGTACATGCTGTTGAACATGATTTTTAAAGTATAAAAAAGTTAGTCCTTAATTTATGATCTATATTAATATTATTTAAGCTGTAATAATTATTACATAAACACATGTTTATCATGTTCCGGATCTTGATTTCTGTTTAGTTTGAAAGCCAACAATTACATAATCTGGTATATCGTATTGAATTGAATTAAACTAATCTTTTAAATCAATCTGAAACGAATTTGCGCCAGTTAGAAGAGTTTTTTCAATACATTTCCAATAATTAATCATAATTGTAATTTTCTCATTTTTGTAAGGTTTAACCTTAATTCCATATCCATAATTTGCTTTGTATTCAACAATTAACCGCAGCATTTCCAATTTTTTTAATTATAATTTTACCAGTAGCCGTATCGCTGTGTACTGATCCATCATCTTTCAATTTAGGTTGTCTGTAAACAGGACTATTATGGTTAGAATCACGTATGGATTTAATTTTATCACCACCATTCCAATAAATTACGTTACAATCTCTAATAAATCCAAATAAATATTTCAATGGATAGATAATTTCGTTTCGTTAATCTGTTCTAAAATTAACATTTATCTACTCCACGACTTTTTTCTACACCATATAATTTTAGATCTGTTGATTCTGATGACGATGTTAGTAACGCATGCTACATAGCTGAAGTTATTCCATGATCATCAATACTTTCAATAATACGTCAATGCTTAGCAATTTCTATTTTTAAAAACTCGAATGGAAAAAAAGCCATGACAAAGATCTATAGTTGAATCCTTGTTATGAGTATCGTTTTGGTCTCTATGTTGCAGTCTAAATTGTTCATATACGTATACTTAATTCGGATGTTAAAATGCATCGCAATTGGTAGATCAAATTATATTCTCTTGTTGTATTCATTAAAATTGTTTTTAGTCTGAACAGTATGTGGATATTTCTGATGTTCGTAGCTTTCCATTAATTTTTCACTAATTTTTATAGAAAAAATAAAATAATATGGTTTTTATATAGCCACGAATTGTGACTACCATCGTAACCTAACCATTTAACCAACAGTGTATATCCTCATTTTCGCAAAACTTTTTCCAGTAAATAATCTTTGTCATATCTAATTTTAAGTACAGTAGTTCTTGATCATAAAACATACCTTTAATTGGTTAAATTCGTACATATTTAACTCTAAGGTACCTGTACCAAATATGGCCTTGTTCTCAATATGGCCCACTAGTCGCCATTGTGTGGTAATGCCGAGTTCGATGTGGGATCTATACACACTAATCTCCAGTATGAACATACACCATCCAAAAAATTCTGTCTTAAATCGTCCATGTGTTATATTAGTAATATAATTAATGACTTAGGCACACATGATTTTTTAACCTTAAGCCGGCCATATTCGGTACAGGTACCTTATATGTAATTGAATTTGTGTATAATACTTAAGACATTTCAAATATTTCAGTCGACCAATTTGGTGTACATATTTTTTAAAACAATTTTATAACTTTCTATTAATCGGACTTTATCTCCAATAGCAAATTTTGGTTTAGCAGTATTTTCATTTTTACCATACATATTGACCACAATAGAGGCTTCATCCTTTTTACTTGCATCGTCATGTTTAATTTTAATTGTTCTGCGAACAGCATTAATATAATCACTTATTAATTTTGGAAATATATATAACCATTTATAACTACTTGTAAAGTGAACATGTTCCATATTTTTTCCATCAATGATCTAATAAACTTTTCAATAACGCTAGATTTCTTACCACTAACTGTTTAATAATGTATTATAGTATAATCACTTATTAATTTTCGAAATATTTTGTTATAAAACTTTGTGTCATTATCAGTTTCAAGATTCTGAACTTGTCGACAATTTAATATAATTTTTAATGCAAACGTAATATTTTCACCAGATTTATCCTCAACTGGTATTACCTATGCAAATTTGACAAAAACATCATATATCAGTTAGCATAAACTTAAATATCTTGTTAGTTTTAAAATACCTTTGAGTGAACCTGAATTCATTTCGACTAAATCTACTTTCCACAGATCATCTATTCCAAAAGGTAAAAATGCTCTTCCAGGATAATTGTTTCGAGCTGGTTCATGAAATTCATTTGCAATTTGATGTTAAATGTTCCGAACTATAAACATTGATTTTTTAGTACCACAACAACTGCAAATACATTTAATTATACGTTTTCCATTTTTTGTTAGTTCATATTAAATATTATTACATATTACAGATGTTTGACTTTACGAAGTCATATTATCACCTGGTATGTGTTTTTTTTACACTTGAAACTGTATGCCTTTAAACTATCGACATCCCTTTACTATGTGAAGATTATTACTGCAGTACATTAAATTGAGGTTTTTTTTAGGTGTTTAGATGTTTTAGGTGTTTATGTGTTATACTGTTCGGGTGTACAGGTGTTTTCGTGGATGTTAATAAATATTTTATCTCATAAATGATTAAAAAAATAGCTAAAAATAATATACTTAGAAGGTGACAGCTAATTGAAATGTATAATCATTCAAAAAGATTCAAAGAGACGAATAAGAAAAAAATAAAAAGCAGGAACGACCTATGACAATGCGATACCTAATCTGGGGGAAAAAGTAGAAAATATTTCTAATGAAATTACAAATTTAATCAAATAATTTGTTTCAGTTGCTGTTAAAAATTTAGATTATTCACCAACGCCTTCCGAAACAACATTTGAAAGGAAACTGTTTAAAGATGATCTCTCTGATGAAGCATTTAAGCATTTAACAGAGAATATAGTACTATTAACTTACTAGAGAACAACATTTATTGGTGAGAAAGTAACAACATTTAAACGATTTTAATGACTATATTTTTGTATTAAGACTTGAAGGATAGTGAAGTCGTCTTTAACGATGATAAACTTATCGTTAAAGGCAGACAGTATTATGGAAGTGATGGTTTGTTGAAATCGTTAACAAGCAAGGATGTTTCAGAAAGTGACTACACAGATGCTGATTATCAAACCTATAGTCAAATTTTAGCAGATATAAATGCTATTCTTATTTGAAATGATCCAAATTCTGGAGCACCAAAATCTAGCAGAGGCGACAAATGGGAAAATATTGTTAACCTTGTTTATGAAACGATTAGGGAAAACATTATCTACCAAAATCTGGTAGCAGATATAAAAAAAATAGTGAATCACCAAAATAATACACTTGGATAAATAATGTTACAAAACTTACTGCTCACTTCTCGTAATTCGTGGTAAAGAGATTGTTGAGAATAAAAATTATTACAATGAAAAAGTGAGAATAATGGATGTGTCTAATAGTAAAATTAGTGTTTTGGTTGCGAATAATCCAAAAGGAATTCCATGTCTTATACGAGTATTAAACACAATAACACCATCTTTTTGTGTATCAGAACATCACGGAAAAGGATTATTTAAATTATATAACTAATTCATTTCCATTCGAATTACACGCTCCAGGATATCAATTTGTAGGTCCTGGAACTGAATTGAAAGAAATATTAGAAAGAAATGATAAAACAATAAATCCTATCGATATGGCAGCAATGGAACATGATGTAGCTTATCATAATCATAAAGGTTTAGCTGAAAGACATGTTGCTGATAAAGAATTAGAAAAGAAGGAAATTTAAAAGAGTATTTGCTCCACTTGCAGATTTAAACGAGAGAATATGGACTGGTGTGACAGGATCCGCTGAGAATGTTGGACATAAATTTGCTGGGGTATTAAAATGAATTATAATTATATACAATTTCTTTATTAATAAATAATGGATATCTTTGGAGATAAACTCTTGGATTGAATATATAAGTAGTATTAATGAGTAAATAACTGGTAAATTAAATAAAGTAAAAATAGTATTTAATGTAGAAATAAATTGTAAATTTCAAAAATTTAGTCCAATCAGTTAAAAATTCTAAAAATGAAATAATTGATTTGAGTAAACCAGTAAACAATTTTAAAGATGAAATAAATAATTCCAACCAATTAGTTAATTCAAGAAATTTAAAAATGTGAAAATTAAATCGACTATTTAGACAATAATATAACTAAAAAAATGAAAAAAAAAAAAATAATTTAAGTGTTTTAGATTTAAAATCAAAATATGATACTTTTATTTAAAAAACAGATGTTATCGCGAGTGTTGCGGATTAAAAAAAAAACGACTAAGCGAAAATTTTGATTTCACAACTAATTTTATTTCTATTCTCAGTTGTATACTTGTAAATGTTGCTGACCCAATTAACGAAAAATATGTAGTTGATAAACAATTTTTAGATAATGAGTTAATTTGTAAATTACATGAAACTAAATTAACAATTGATACAGAAATAACTGTAAACGTAAAATATTTATATTCAAAATAGGATAAATTTTCTTTAAAAACAAATACTGTTGATGAAAGCATTTCAAATATTAATGAAGAAATTTCAAAACTATTGTCTGACTTCGGTTTGAATGAACGTTATATTACTGTTAAATACTGCAGTATTGTGTCAGTTGTTGATCCAATTGATGAAAAAGATGTTAACAAACAATTGTTCGGTAAAGAATTACATGATCGATTACAAAATGTAAATTAATCCATTAATTAAAAAATACAAGGATGTGATGATTCAATAAACTCAGTGTTTGTAGATAAACACAAAGAATTAAAACAATAACATAAAAATTCTTTACGTACCTAGGCAAATAAATTGTTTAGATTTACAGATAGTTATATTGGTGTTCGAGACACCAGAATTGTTGATATGACAGATCAAACTGATGAAAAATATACTGTTATTAAACAATTTTTGGATAAAGACTTAAACGATAAATTACATGAAACTAAATTAACAATTGATACGGAAGTTAATGATAAATTGCAAAAAAACTAAATATGATATCCTCAATGTAATAACTGGTGTATTACAACCTTTGAACAATCAGTTAACTTAAAAACAGATGAATAAATACAAAATTATCAAACTATAATTCATTGGTAAATTTAGACTATTTTCAAAGAAATAAACTTGACATAATTCATTCAGTTGGAAAATATAGCATGACCGATAGAAAAAATACATTTAGATAACAACCAACCTGTATTTGCCTTTATGATGACTGGGAAGTAAAAGAGATAATAATAAAACCAGAAATATGTATGGATAAGATCCGATAATACTATATCATCAGTTGATCTCTTAAATCATTTATATAATATATTATCCGGTGATAAAAACATTTCCACAACCTACTAATATACCAGATGATGAAATTATATTTGTTGCAATGACAATGACACATTCAAAATTATTTGAAATATTACATAAAATATTATATAATAAATAACGGGATATATCTATAAATGCGCTCTTTGTAACGTTTTCCTTCCACACTTAGAAGTAGACAACCATGTGGATTTCGAAGATAAAATAGTAAGAAATAAGGCTGATCCAATTGCGCCTAATGATGCTGTTAATTTGCAGCACAATGTTGTAAATTAAAATTACTGAACATTACTAGAAATTTAAACGGTAAAAATTGAGTAATTCAAGCAAAGTTTTCTATCATATTTCTTTATACACATTCAAGTCGCATTTTCTCGGCCACCAACTAATGTAGATAACAGCCGCATTGAGTAGCACAAGAAACAGTTATCTGGTGATGTAGGTAGCTATTAATTTGGATGCTGGAACTCTAGAAAGTTGAAACGCTTATGGTCGTAAAGTCATCAGATAATGGCCCCTACTGTCCTAAATGTATGTTCCGAACTACTTGTTTATTCAACTCGGCGCGATTTAATGTTGTCCACGAGACACTTTCCATCACCAACCTGACAAAATTAAGGTCGGTCTCCGGATGTTCACATGTGGCAATAGTGTCGGACGACGCCGCTGGCAGGCGGGTTTTCTCGGGGATCTCCTGTTTTCTCCGTCTCTTCATTCCGGCACTGCTCCATTCTCACCTCTTATCACCCCACTCCAGCGCTAAAGACATAGGTGTTAATCTCTGATCAAAATCTCTCACTTCAACTGATAAAATTAAATACTGATTACTGAAGTTAACCAGTGTTCAAATAAATCTTCAATGCCATGTTCGCCAGATCTGTCAGTGCTCGACTTCTTTTGAGGGTCAAAACGTGTTTACTTGTTTATGAAACTCCAATGAACAGCATCATTCGAATCACACCAAGCATGACGGGTAGAAGCTGACAATCCTTTCTAGGGCATAGCCGGTTGTGCCCCGACATCCCAGTTCGTCTGTTTAAATAACTATGTATCACAGTCTGTGAACACTAACATCGCAACAACGGCGGTTTTAAGAGCAGTGCAGCCATTGAACATCTGTACCCAGACAAAGGCAACCTTTTTTGCTACAGTTAAACTTATTTTCTAAATTTATCAGAAAATGTCGATTAAAGTGCACGGTCACCACTTTTCGAACAATTGCAATGACCCTTATACGAATTTCAATGATGTTAGAGGGATGATTTTACAAAATGACAACCAAACTTTAAACAGCTTCGTTAACGTAAACTTTATACGAAAAGTGACCTTTCCTGTTACAAGGTTTCTTATTTACGTTCACAAAAGCATTATCAAACCTCTTACTTTCAAGGGTGCGAACCGCTCTTAATAAAAATTTTAGGCTATGAGTCGACATATTTCGTCGTCAGGAATCACCTCCCGAAAGGTGTCAGTTTAATTGTGAATCAGCCTATATATATCGAACGTAATTTAATGTTATTTTCTGTACAGTATTAAATTTGAATTAATAAGTAGCTCTAAGAAGACTTGGGATATATTAATATCCTATCTGACATGATGAATGTTAACAGTTAGTTTATACTTTTTTCTAGTTTTTAACTCAGTTGATTGTAAAGCTTACCGCACATTATCAAAAATCTCATATTTTGTATTATTGGTAAATAACAATGCTTTCGCTTGCAATATGTACCGTTTCTAGTGTCAAGCAATCGTGGTAGGGATGATGTCTGCCATGGTTGCAGTCCTAATGGTCGCCATCAGTAGACAAGAATTTGACATGAGCCATACACTGCTACTATGTTCCTGCAGCATTATCACGTCTTCGATCGCAAGCTTGATTTTAGGTAGGTATCTTCTACAGCTAAGAAATTTTCAGTTTTCGTTTGTGTTTACTTTGTTCGAAGTTTAATGTTAGTGATAATATTTTTACTAATAACCTACAATATTGTGTTGAAGCATTATTATCTTAAATGCCTTATTTTCACACATGGTTGTTTTGTACCAGATTGTAAATTGAAAATTACTTAATTAAATCAACACCGAAAATTACTTAGCATATAAATATTTCGATGACAGTTTATTGTAATTAAATTGACAGCGTAAAATCATTACTCTTTTTACATTAACACATTTGTTATACTATTTCAATCAATTATTTGAGTAAAAAAATGCATGGCAATGTAGCAATGTGAGCAAACATTTCGTTGAGAAAAAAAAAAAAAAAAAAAAAAAAAAAAAAAAAAAAAAAAAAAAAAAAAAAAAAAAAAAAAAAAATATATATATATATATATATATATATATATATATATAAGGTTACATATTTATTACAATCACCGGGTATCATGTATAAACTATATTATGTTTACAATGGAGTATATAGTATTAACAAAGATAACTTACCACATGAATATAAAGGGTAAGGGCGATACACAGAGTTAAGAGAAACTTAGTATTGAAAACGCATAATCATTCTAAGACTTATTAGCGTATACCAGTGGTCGTAGGAGATAGTTGTAGGGACAAGAATGTATTACTCGGATTACTCAATCGCTTTCAAGAACGTATTCAATATCGACGCGGATATGCTTTAAGGTAGATTCGCCTCTCTCCACTTAACTCTCTCTGTAATATCTCCACTTAACCTAACCTCAGCTTAGGAAGATATTGTTTACCCAATATTTTACTAAATCCATGAGCCCTGAGATGGTATATTAGCAAAAATAGAATTAATTTAATAATCTAAGTAAAACTGAGAAAACAGTAAGTAAAAAAGAAGCAAATTTATTTAAAGGAAATATTTAGGGCTCGAAAACAATAGTATTATCAATAAGACTTTGTCAATATAGGGTTTCTCTTCCCATGTAGAAACAAAGACATTCTGTGACGCTAAAATATTGAGAATATAGCTTAGTAATGTAAAAGGAAAATTGAACAAATTAATATATCATTATTTAAGACTCTTATTGGCCATTAAATATTTCAGAAGAATGAAAATTGTGTATGTTATACTGTGACTCGAAACAAACAAAAAATATTTCTCTGTCAATAACTATCAGAATGACACTGAGTTCTGTGAGTTTAGAATGCTGTTTTCTAATCTTTAGTTATTTGGTTTTCGAATTACTAAATTCCTGCAGTTTATCATAGTAATTATGCATAACGTTTAGGATTTGCCGGTGACTTCTTAATCTAGGGTTCTTCGTGGGCTGTTTGGCACTACTCCAAGAAAATACAAAATTTAAGCAGTTCTCTGCCAAAATTGCAGAAAAATCATGAACTTGAAGAAATATTTCTTATCGGTCGAAAAGGACTGGGCCAGTTACCAGTCGAAATCTGCGATGTTAAGACAGTATTTCGAAATCTCCTGAGCTCGAAATTTGGATAGAATTAGTACCAGGGGAAATGTTGTACTATCACGTCACCAAACTATTCCTCTTGGTACTCGGCAAAAGTTACACCAGGCTAAGACAAGCCTGACAAAAGCTTCTGGGAAGACGGTTAGAAATGGCATGAATTCCCTTCTGTTCTTCTGATCTGGAGAACTCCGCTACTTTCAAAACAGAAATATTAATAGCGCCAGGTCGTGTGAAGTTCTTCCCTAGGAATTCCTCGAAGAAAGCAAACTGAGGTATTACTTTCCTCAAGAATCTTCTCAGCCGGACCTCTACCATCAAAAATTTTTATTCCATTTTCTTCCCTAAAACCTTCTATTCTTATTTCTTGTTGATTCCACAGTGAAAAGATTTTGTTGTCAAAACGTAGTAAAACATAACATAAATTCTTCCTACTAGCAAATCGATTACTATTTTGGTCTGAAAAAGATTTGTTTTAAATAAAATTATGCCACCTAGTAAGAGCCTTTACAATAAAATACTAAGATTAACAAAATAATTTCCTGCAATACTCTAGACAATAAAACGTACATAAATGTCTACACTAAAACTAGTCACAGAGAAAATATACCATAGAAAAATAATAATTACAATGTTTAGATTGCATGAATTTCAATGATAATAAAAATATTCTTAGCAATATCTTCAAATAAACGTATGTGTATGTTACAAAAGGTATACCATTAAAATATAAACAGCAAAAACTGATGTACCACACACTGAACACATACGCGCCAAGTCAAACCAATGAATTTTGTATCACACTTTCTTTACATTCTGTTTATTGAGGTATGGCTGTGAACCGGTTGAAACTCGAACAAGAACTAAGGAGATTAACGAACCGTATCCTTTCCACTTTCTGAAAATACAATAGGTAACATAATAATTATGTCTCAAACCCTAATAAATTTGAGATAAGAAATATATTTTTCACATATAGATAAGTTAAATTTAGCTCTTTTGTAAGTTTTCTCGAAATATCATTATTAATAACCATAGATTTTTCTTGTAAAATAAGTCAGTGAACTTTCTGTAATGTTCAAGGCCTCATCACTGCGGCAGTCATCGTCCTATCTCACTGGCTACACGTGAATCCTGACAACGTGGCGACGCCTATTGCCGCCAGCTTGGGTGACATCACATCTCTGGCCTTGCTGTCGTGGGTGGCGACCTTGCTCTACGAGGTAGCTGGTAAGAACAAGCTTGTCATCATTCTAAATTATTGTGCCCGTTTGTGATTAAGAATGGTGTTACAATAGGTGTATTTTCACTTCACATAATGATGAAGTTGATTGATGTTTTGAAACTACCTTTTTGTCATCGTTTGAAGTGTATTTTCTTTTCGTACATTGACACAATGGGTACATATGGCCTTTCGTGCCCAGACCTACTTACTGTACTGATTTTGCTTGGCTATAGTTGCCTAAAATGAAACAATGTTTAGTAACATATTTTTTATTTTAGGGATATAATTTTACTATAGTTATTTCAAAATATTTTTGAGAAAATACTATATAACTTGATTTTTTATAGCTCAAGTCATTATTGAAATCTAGCTCCTAAATTACCAGAAGAAGGAAACCCATTAAGGTGGCTACTTAGGGGAACGCATTTTGTGCGTTAGAAGCCTAGGAGTGTGGAAGCGATAAGAATGAGACAGTACGCGCCTCACGTCTCCCCGAAGCCTTTAAGCGGAAGCCACTGAATTGACGTGCAGTCTTCTCACCGACAACTCGCCTCTATGAGACATTCTGTGGCATCACTATCGTTTTATACCATAATATTACATATCAAGGTGTATTGTACACGCCTGTACATCTTTAAAAGATCCTACGCTAAGATTTTCACACCTAGAAATGTTCACAAAGACACTCATTTTCGCCAGGTTCGGCAACATAAAAATAAACTTCAGAGATAAAAGGAGGACCTGAAATGTGTACACTTGTGCAGCGTTCTTTAACTACCGTCAACTGGGGTTACTTGGGACATTTTTTCAGGAATTTTTATTTCGTATGGTGTCGCCCTGAATGAAGAAGTCATGCTATTTATTCAAGAAAGATATATCCGACAATGGTTCCTTGTATTTCTCCTTACTCTTTCGGCTGATGTGAGTAAAATAAAAATTCCAGAAAAAGTGTCCCAAGTTTTCCTGCAGTCCCAAGTAACCCCAGTTGACGGTACTTTGCTGAGTGGTCATAACTTATCGCTCGCTGAGAAGCTTTCAAATAATTTTGTAATGGCCGAGGCTCTGTACACCACTCTGCTGCCTGGGCATGCGCCACATTAAGTTTAACATTTTATTTTTTGTAGTTGCCGAAGTAGTATATTATAGCGAGCTTTACTATAACAAACTTATTTATAAAAAATTTAAATTCACATAGTTCGACTGAAAATGTATTGGTAAATAATTGTACACTACTCACACGCACACACAATAAATTCTTTAATAATAATTTCTTGAACTGAAAACACATCACACGTAATACGAAGTTGTATTTTGGCAAGTGTGGAATTTTCCTTGGCCAACATATTCGATTTATGGGAACTTGACTTTTGACCTTGACCTTAACTTCAAGGTCGCAACAGGTTTCGAAAAATATCCAAAATTAAAAAAAAACACAAAAATTTTCTTTGTTCCGCCTAAAATTCCCCTTTATTCCCTCAAACTTTGCCTTTCTCCCTCTTCTTCACAACATTGTAATATTACCTTTGTGACTCCTCCACGCGGGAAGATAACCCTCGAGGCGTATGGGACATCTAGCTGGCATTGAGCAGAAATATGAAAATAAATTGACATTCTTTAACTTAGAGAATTATTTTTAATTTTAATTTAAAGTATGTATATTTATTTGTTTTTTATAGTTTAAAATTTATTTGTTTATATCCAGTAAGTTAATTTCTTAAGACTTCAGTTCCAACTTAGATACAGCCGATTAATTTCCAATTAAATTCTATCAAATCTTCTTTAAATTAACTAAACCGATTTAATAAAAGTTATTATGCTACTCATATGTAAGATGTTTACCCGTACAATCCTGACGAATATAATCTCCCCCACCTCAAACCCCTACTCACCAGCTAAGCCATGTCCGATAGATTTTCAGTAAATTCAATCAAAAATTTCACATTAAAGAAAAAATTAATAAATATATTTTTAATTCAAAAATACTTAAATCTAAGAAGTCCACTCGTAGATCTCAGTACGACACTACTTAAGCAAATGGCGGACCGCATCCGAACAGCATCACTCTTGCCAAGAAACTAAGATGGTTTGCATAACCTAAGTTCTACATTAGGGATGGGTAGTTCACGAACCATCAGTTCGTTTTTAGCTGCTTGGTTAAGGGCTTTCGGTGTGCTTGAACTTTCGAAGACAAGAAATGGAAAACAACGAAATGTTTGGGAAATAGATGTACGCTCCTTCTCTCCCCTCCCCCTCCAACACGTTCGTCAACTGAAGGCAATAGCGCTGGGAGTGATAAGTGACTGCGACTACGGTTACCAGACACTGAGAATAAAAAAGGGGACATAAATCTCGCAAAAGAGATCATTTCACTAAAAAAGGATGATAATGAAAATTTCCAACTGTGCGCCCCCAGCAGCCTGTGAGAGAAACAAGATTTTGGACGCCAGGGAAAAGAAACGAGTTTATATGGTGGTCTCCATAAACCAACTAAATAAAATACAACTAAATCAACGAAAAAAAATATTTATCATGGCAGCCTTCAGTGTGTGAAAAAAATCCATGATTGTGAACGCAAGCGATGTAAACAAACAGCATGCGCTGAAAATCATACGATATGGAGAAACGATAAATAGAATAGTAGTAATATATTTTGTTAATTTTCTTATTTGTACACTATTATTCGTACGTTTATTATATTTTTAAACTTTTTGTAACTATGGTATTCTTGAAAGTGTTAATAATTTCAATTTTTAAAGATATTTTTTAGATCTTTGACCTTGATACCACCCATCGTCAAGGCTAACGTCCAAGGTCATTGATAAAGATCAAATAGCTGGTCATCAGAATACTAGATGGCGGACAGGTTTGAAGTTCACTTGTTCGGATCCTCATACCCACATCCCTTTGTCGTGTCCCCGTGATCTAGCTTGTAATAAAAATACTAACGAAATTATAAAATTAAAGAATCAAGTGATATTCATTTTATCATTGCATGTAACAGAAAAACAGTAATTCGCAAGACTGTAATTTATTTACAGCAAATTGATATTTTTTCATGGTGTACCGATTTTCTATGCTCAGCATAATCGATAAATAAAATTTTATTGCTATTTCAAACCTAGTGGTCTTTTAAAAGTGCTCAGTTTAACGTGAAAATCGTATAGAACTTTTAAAACCGTAATATTTTGTGTGAAAAAAACTATGTTAGTAATATATATTAGAGAAGTGGCGATAGTTTTATATTTATTTGCACATTTAAATCTAAGTATGTCACTACTTACATAATGTTTCTGTAATGAATTACTTATACATATTAATGTAGCTGTCTGTCCAAACCGCGGAACGGCACGCCGTGTAAAACTTATTAATAATGAAACACTATATTAAGTAATTTTAAAAGCACCTAAAATATTGTTTGATAAACCTATGAGAACGTTAAGAGTTTTGTGAAGAGAAATTTTGTTGGCTGTGTTATACTTTACACTTTTAGTTATTCTTCTTTGAAATTCTTCTTCTTTACAAATATACTTTCGGTACATCACAAGTAACATTTTCTAGATTGGGTTCATAATGTACTTAGCTACTACGGTAGACGTATTTTGACGGAGTTGTGTTTTAAAGGTTTGATGTTTCAATATTTTCGTTACGTTAGATTATGCTTATTTTGTCATGCTGTGTTAGTATAAGGACCGGTTTAAAAGTTTCAAACAGCAATTAAAATTTTTCTCTGAAACATATCGGTAAAGTATTTTTCATCTGTGCGAGATACTACTACAGAACGTTATGCTCAGTTGAAAGTATAAATAAAGCGTATTTAAATGGATTCGCATTAAGATATATACGGCATCACTAAAAAAAATCATACATATTAACGTTATACTATTATGAAAAATCCTACCAACGCCAAATATATAGAGTGTTTCCTACATTTGCCACTTTAACAAAAACGTTTTCAAAATAATTTACTTTATCATTTCTTGTTATGTTGTACCTAACACAAAACCATAGATTTCAAATGCTCCAGTTCACCGTATTGCGTATTCAAGTGTATACTCCTCCTCAGAAACAATAAACTCATAAATCAGAAATACATATATTTAATCAGACGAGGATTTAAACATGAGTCCTTTTTCGTGGCGGGTATATATACAATTATAAAACAATTTAAATTAATGTTAATTTAAGACATGATCTGCAGCTTTAACTATAATATTTTTTTATCCTAAGCGAGAGAAGATAATGAAAATAAAGTTGCACAGAATTTTTAAAACAGTGTACATACCATGTTAATTAATTTTTCCAAGACAAAATACAATAAGCTTTGAGCTAATTGCTATGCAATTTAGAGAATTCTGATTGATGAACCAATTAGCCAAAGCTACATGTTTTAATATCTAGAAAAATTAGACTACATAGGAAAAAATAATAAAAAAAACTGTGAAACAGTTTTGCGGTATCTATGCTCTCGTTTAGGAATAAAATAATAACTGTCGTGAAAGAAGTAGAATATGTTTCTAACTACATGTTTAGAAGTATTCACGATTACCTTTTGCGGAGTTCCTTGAGTGTTTTATTAATATGTTTATCAGTTATAACTTTTCCATTTTTAATATGTTTCAGGACAATCATACTGGATATCTAAAGTTATCATCGTGTGCTACACTTTAGCAATTCCCTTCTGGGTTTGGGTAGCTAGAAAAAACAAGTATACGAAATCAGCACTTTACACTGGATGGACGCCGGTTATCATAGCTATGCTAATAAGCACGTAAGTTCATAGTAATACTCTGTGTAAATATTAATAAATTAACACCTAAGCTATGCAAATAGGTGCCAATTATATAATTTCTTCCCTGAATACACCAAAATATTTTTAATAAAATGTGCCTATCGTATAAATTATCCTATGAAAATATTACAGATTTTGACACGTGTTCACATTTACTGCGTGGTACTGAATCAATTTCTTGTATAGTTGTGAAATACGTGAGTGCTTTAGTTGTCTAGAATACCAGCTTATAAACTGGCAATGAAAAATTTGTGAAAGTTAAAATTTGCTGTAAACTGTTTCTAGTTGATCGATGATATTAACCAATCACCTTAATAATACCTAATTGCATGCTAAATTTTATTATTCTCTAACCATTCACGCATATGTCACTCTCTTACTCTCGATTTTCTCTATTCTGTCTTAATTTTTACCATCCCCGAAATCTTATATCTTACATCAGATGAGATGCAATCGAAAATTATTTAAATGTTTTCGCATTCGTTCTTTAATATTGATACTAAATCAGGTGCTCTTAACGCCTTAAGAGTTAGTCGACCGTAGCTTTTTTTTACGTTTGATGCACGGAAACGGGGAAGGCGATAAGCCGAATATAACCTGTGCGTCAAACACCTCGTCGCCTCTAGGCGCGGAGGACTAAACTAGCGTGCGGTGTTTACGTAGTAACTGTTTTTCAACGGGACTTCAAGCGACGACCCTATAATTTTATTTGTGGAAAGTATGTGGTAAAGTCCAATGCAGGTTTCTATGATTTGGTTTTGCGATTACAGTATATATTTTCTCGGCTACAGCAACGTGAAAAAGTCAATTTTAGCACTTTTCAGGAGCTTGATAATCATGTTTTTAATTATCGGACTGCATTTTTAAAATCATAGGGATTTTATTTGGATTGTGTTTTCTTTTCGTAGATAAACGCATAAGAAACATTTTTATTAACTATACATGAAAACCGACTATACGTAGCAAGCTACAGCACGTCCCACGCACCAGGTCCACTAACCCTCAAGGGGGAGAGTTAGAGAATTTTATTATAATTTTTTTCAGTTTTTAGCCATACAATTTATCCAAATTGTGTTATCATAATTTTCTCTTCGACAAAGCGTAGGATAAATTCTTGGTAAATTTCTTACCGTAAATAATAATGGAGTCTTTAATTAATTTGTCCTTCAGAATCATTGCAAGATAATTATTAACGGTTAACCTATACAGTATTTCTCTTGCAATGATTCCACATTACAAATTAATTTAAGATTCCATTGTTATTTATGTTAAGCAGTTTACTAAGAAATTACAATATGCTTTGTCAAAGACAAACTTTTGTATACAATTTGAATAAATATTGTGGCTCAAAATCTGAAAATACAATAAAATTGTCTAACACAAATGTCCGTAATATTCCTAGCCGTCTTTTTTGTAATGAAATTTCGTTTATTTAAGAAACATTCTATATTGTATTTGCTAATAAGATTATTAAATGTTTATAGCCATGGGAGTTTAAAATTACAATTTATTGGTTTGTGGACATACGCCATTGCTTAAGTCCTCAATTTTTCGCGAGAAGAATTCTGCAAAAGTTTGTTTCAATGTCTTATGTGCACATATGCAGCCATGCGTCATGGTCAGTGATTGGCTATTTTTAACTCTCAGCGTCTAAAGTTCTCCCGCAAATCACAGACGTGTTGTGTCGCAGTAACCTTGTTCCTATTACCACAGTTAAATGAGCCACGTCTGTGCAATAACACATTCTGCCAGTAACTATGAAGCAGAGCATCATATGTGCCCATAAGGCGAAAAAAACTGTTGCATAAATTCTATTCGCGAAAAATCGTGGGCTCTAGAAAT
>PNEQ01098531.1:116827-139734 GCA_003012365.1 Medauroidea extradentata
ATATATATATATATATATATATATATATATATATATATATATATATATATAAAGATTTTAAAAAAGCATTTGACATGTGTAAGTACTCAATAATTTTGAATAAACTTTCTTATTTAGGTTTAAACACAACATATATTAAGTGGTTTGCTAATTATTTTTCAAATAGAATGTTCACGGTAAGACTCGAAACAAAGTTCTCCACTTCCTATCATGTTTCGTCAGGTGTTCCACAAGGAGGTAATTTGTCGCCTCTACTTATTAATTTATTTATTAATTATATAAGTCATGTTATTAAAAGTTCTAAACCAGTCCTCTATGCGGATGATTTGAAATTATATAAGCACATTAGCAATAGGAGTGATTATATTGATCTGCAGAATGACATTCTAGCAGTGTTTAATTGATGTTTAAATAACCAAATGTCTCTTAATTTAGAAAAAAACTGTATGCATTTCGTTCACAAGGAAAACCAATATTATTACAAACAAATACTTCATTTTAAAACATGAAATTAAGCGAGTTGATTATATCCGTGATCTTGGAGTGATACTTGATTGCAAATTATACTTCTATCATCATGTGGACAACTTAATTAATAGCTCTGTGCATATATTAGGTTTAATAAAAACAATTATATTTCCTGCAACTACGCCGGACTCCTTGCTTTGTTTGTATTATTCTTTAGTACGATCAAAATTAGAATACTGTTCAGTAATTTGGAACTCTATTACAGCAACAGATTCTAAGAGAATAGAAAAGTTACAATGCAATGTATTTAGAACTATATTTAACAGGTTCCCAGCCAGTAATTCTAACTTTGACTACAATAGTGAGCTAAAAGTTCAAAACTCACACTTTAGAAACAAGACGTTCTATATATGATGCTTTATTTCTAATCAATTTATTTCTTTAATATCACTCATGTTCTGCCATTAGTAAATATACCTGTCTTAGAGTTCCAAATTACAACAATAGAAGTAGTGGTACTTTTGGTACAACTAATAAAGAAATGGGCCTAGTTAAACTATGTGTTCTAACGTATAATAAATCATTTAGTGAGTTTGATCCCTTCATTGAAAAGAAAATCACATTCCAAAATTTATCAAGAGATTATAAAAGTTGAATCTGTTTTTCTTCGCAAACAGTTACACTAGGTCTAGGTTGGCTATAGATAATTATCGGGGTACATTGCCCCTCTTTCTGTTAATGTCTTTCCTCTTCCTGTGTATTTTTTGTGTTAGTATTGTCAGCCTATGTGTTTGTGTTACTGTTGCCTGTATAACAATAACATTTTTGTATGTCGTTTGAAATGTTTTTTTTGTATGTCATTTGTAATGTTATATGTTTTTTTTTATGTGTCACTCTATTATTGACCTCGGCTGTTGAGTGGCACAAAAAATCGGTTTTAGTAAATAAATAAATAAATAATAAATATAAAAAATATATATATACACACGTAAGCATATGTATGTACATATATGTGTATGCAAACATATATGCATAAATATGCAATCATAAGTATGCATAGCGTTTAGAAAGCTAGTATATGCAAGCATATAGACAACTATATGTTTCTTATTACTATAAATTATGTTTCTTATGTTTGTCTGATTGTTATGTGTTAATAGAAAACATCTACTGGTTGGAAACCTTACCTCGTGTATATAAATATACCGAAGACTAGTATATCGTACGAACGAAAATGAGAAAATAATATAGTCCTAGCAGGGGTTCGAACCCAGGACCATTTGATTAAAATCCAAACTAAGCTACCAAGACAATCTCGTATGACAAATTTACTTAGTTGTAAATTTAACAAGAGATAAAGTTTATTAAATCATTATTGTGTAAAACTGTAAGGTTAAGAAGATGGCATCGGAGAGCGAAGAATTGTCATCTGGATCAGTGGCTATCATTCAGCCTGGAGTGTTCTCTGGAAATCATGTGCATACTTCTCTAGTGTTACTACTGTGGGAATTCATTTAGTACACACTCAAATGCTCGTTGTCATGAACAAAGGCACTGTATGTTTAGTGTATCGTAAAAGTTTTACCTGTGTGATAACTGAGATGAAGTATTTACTCGCAATGATGTCTTGACTAGACACAGGAAAACATGCAAACGAAAGGTTTCTCGTTCATTGGGATGTGAGTGCAAGTACTGCGGTAAACTTTTCTCTAGAATCTGTGCTCTACGCATACACGAAGACAGCAACTACAAGTTCGATATCGACTACAAGGCTTACTCATGTGATAATTGTAGTGCTGTATATTCTAATAAACAAGGATTAAATGTTCACATCAGAAACTGTACCTCAAAAGACACAACTTAGTTATTTATTTATTATGAATGCAGAGTAGGATTATTGAGATAGAATTATTTTGTATGTTTTCTTCATGACTGAAATAAAATCTAAATTTATCAGTCAATAGACTCCCGGGTTGATAATTTATTTTCCTGTGTAACATTTAATTACTCTGGATAAAAGTACTGACACTATAGAGTGTTTTATGTAGAAAAATGTAAGTAAGTTGGTAGTTTTTTTTTCGAGAAGGTTTAGTTGAACTGTACATGAATAAAAACTCGTTCGCATAATACTAAACTTTACATGATGGGATTATAACCTAAATATAAATATAGCAAGCATGCAGTCTTTGGAAGTAACACAGGACTCTGTTTGTATGTTTAAAAATACGAAAATTATACAGATAAATATGAATGAAACTGATTTTTTGAAATTAATATGTTACAAAATTAACAGTGATGAAGCTTTCTTTAGGTTTGAAAAAGTACGTGCTCAATAGATGATGTTTTTTATTCTTCTTCTTGGTCTTGTAGTTGGTTCTTATCATGAGTATTCCATGTTTTGCTAGTGATAAGTATTAATAGTACCGGTACAATGAGTATACCTAAAATATTTCTTCAGTAAAATGTAAATGAAAGATGTACAAAGTTTTTTGATAGTACAATTATCTTGACGTGAGAGTGCTAAAAACTAATGAAATCTACATAGTTATGAAATGAAATAGTGCTGATAACTTTCATCACAGAGCACCATATATGAGATCATCTTGAAAGATGTAGTTCTTTAGGAAGCGATCGGCTCGCTCTCGAATGTAACGACTCAAATAAACGTAAGAAGTCTTGCTGTAAGTTATAATCACAAAAATATTGAGTTTGGTTAATACCTATTCTGTAAAGAAGAATGAATTTAGTACAGTATTTTCTGAAAATCTTAAGGGCTAGGGGTCTGGAGTGGTGTACTACTGGTGCAATACGAGTGATAATTTTTTATGAATAATTAAGAATTTAATGTAACGTAATTGAATGTCAACTGACAGGGGTATAATGTATGGAGATATGATGGTATAAAGGAATGGAATGAAGTATTTCATTTATTATTTGGTAAAGTGTCATTTCAGTGTGGGTTTGTAGAACTGTATACCTGTAATAGTATTTTGGATTGGATGGTGACAGGGACGTTTTTCGTTGGTGGAAAAGTATTTCTTTATTTCTTATGTCGTGTGCTGTGTACGCGTGTAAAGTTGAGATCAAGTACGAACATAAACAATTACGTTGTTAAAATTTAGGCAATGTACACGATGTGAGATATACTAACGCATGGAATTTATAAAATAAAAATTAATAAAATTTGTAAATATAATTATTTATGCCCTAGAGATTTACATTTAAAATTTTTAGTATGTTAAATTATTATTTTAAAAATTGTTTTTTTATATTTTGTGTAAAAAAGGTTTAAATGTGAGGGAAAATTTACTTTTTAATTTGATTTTGGCTTGTAAAAAACAAAGATGTATATAAAAGAGACTGCATTAGATTAGAGTAACTGAATTGTGAGGTGAAAGAGGATAGAGACTACTAGTGTGTGCTAAGAGTATATTAAAATATATGAATGTATGTTTGAACAAGTGTATACATACAAATAAAATGAGTGAATGATCCGAATAGTGTCGTTTAATGGTTATGTCTTATTTATGGAATAAATTTGATGTCTAAAAGTGATGTCTAAAATTGAGGTCTTATATTGAGGTCTATTATTGAGGCCTAAAAGTGAGGACTAAATGCGAGGTCTTAAATTGAGGTCTAAAAGTGAGGTCATAAATTGATGTCTTAAAATGAGGTCTAAATGTGTGGTCTAAATGTGAGTTCTTAAATTGAGAAGTAAAAGTGAGGTCTAAATGTGAGGTCATAAATTGATGGCTAAAACTGAGGTCTAAATGTGTGGCCTAAATGTGAATTCTTATATTGAGATCTAAAAGTGAGGTCTAAAATTGAGTTCTAATATTTAGGTTTAATATTAATGACTACAATTGAACTGAAATTGATTGAGCACCTCACTGCTTTATAAGAACATATGTATACAGGTAAAGAGTTTACAAATAGCTGCCTGAAATAGTAGTATCCTTGAGTGTTGTATAATATGAATAGTGATTTGAAATAGTTCGTTTGCTGATTGATAGTGATCGTGATCTGTTGGCCAGGGTTTTTTTTCTCCACTTGGACCATGACTGCGAACTGTTCGCCTATGTTCGCCAACACTTTGACCATGACGACGAATGGTTCATAGATGTTCGCTACCACTTCGACCACGATGATTATGATGATCCAATCGTCAATGTTCGTTAACACTTCGTCAATGTTCGTCACTGCTTCGTCAATGTTCGTCACTGCTTCGTCAATGTTTGTCACTGCTTCGTCAATATTCGTCACTGCTTCGTCAACATTCGGCACCACTTCGTATAAACCTGGGGAACCACTTCGCCAACGTTCGTCACTACTTCGTCACTACATCATCAATGTTCGACATCACTTCGTCAATATTAGTCACTGCTTCGTCAATGTTCGTCCCTGCTTCGTCAATGTTCGTCACTGCTTCGTTAATGTTCGTCTCTGCTTTGTTAATGTTCGTCACAGCTTCGTTAATGTTCGTAACTGCTTCGCCAAAGTTCGTCACTGCTTCGTAAACATTCGTCAATATTCGTCACTGCTTCATCAAAGTTCGTCACTGGTTCGTCAATGTTCGTCACTGCTTCGTTATTGTTCGTCACTACTTCGTCTAAACCTGGGTCACCATCGAGGATAATAGCAGCTTCCATAGCTGTGTTATAGTCATCACTTCTGCTAAGAGGACTTTGTGTTCAAGATTGTAATACAATTACATGAGGCTTATGAGTGTACAAAAGCTTGGTTTTTTATGGTGCGACTGGAAGACAACACTTCTTAACGATGGAAAAAAATTTGTGTGACTAGTACCTTTTAGTCTCATTATTATGAAAACATAAACTATGTAAATATTATGTTTTAAAAATGTGTGAAAGAATGTGTGTTACAAAAGGAAAATTATAGATGATGTATAGAAAACAATGATGGGCAGCAAAAGTTTGAAGTCTGTGCTCGAGTATATGCTCCAGTATATGCAGAAAGAGAAGCTGGGACTGGTTCTGACATGTGCAGCATTATTGTTGGCGATGAGGGGAAAGTAGGGGGAAGTGCAATGGCAGTTCAAGGTCATGTGATGCATGAAGAGATGCTGGGACAGGTTCTGACAGGTACAGCCATAATTTTGGTGAAGTGGTGGAAGGAGGGGAGAGGGGAAGGTACTGTAGAAAATGCATGGTCATGCAAAACTATAGTCAGTTCCTTTCTGGATGCTGAAGAGGTCGGGTGCTGTCCGTCATGTCTGGGAGATGTACAAGCGAGTATCAAAATTAATTACTGAATTGTTCGGAAATCGAACGGGCATAGATTCGAGAATCTAGGATAATTGATTGATTGAATCGCTTAAAATTAAATAATTTTAAAATATAATTTTAATTGATTGAATTGATCGATAGTTGATCGGGTATTGTGTGCAAGAAATTAATTAATAACATCGATTGATTTTACATTTTTAGTTATTAAAAATATTAGGGGTTATGTATACTCATACACTGCATAGCATGTGAACATTGCATTTAGTACAAGACTAGAATTAGTCGATTACTCGAATATAGCGACGACAGTAGCGTCCCTAGCCGACAACTCGGGAACAACAGCAAGATGGCGGCATTAGCAATAACTTCAAAGTCGAGCCGAAGGACACCGATCATGGCCGAAGATTGCCGAAGGTTACCGAGCATGGCCGAGCATACCCGATGCATTTTTTTAACAAAATAATATTTATATAAAATGTTTTCATTTAATTTATTTTAATTTTAATTAATTTTATTTATTAAATATGTGTGGGGGTTAAAATGGAATGCATAGTAAAAAAATTTAGAAGGACTCGGAAGAAACCTCCAAAATGGCGATGGAAAACAAGATGGTGGAATTTAAAAAATGTTTTCCGAATTTTTTCGGAATTTTTAATTTTTTTCAATTTTTTAAACTTTTTTTTTAAATTTTAGAAAATTTGGAAAATTTTGGTAATTTTACACTTAAGGTTAAGGTCAAGTTCACGTTTAAAGGTCAAGGTCATGCAACATGGGGCCGGGGGTGTCGGGTTACAGGGGTCATAGGTCAACCTCTTACCTCAGCCCCCACCCCCTGTGCCCGATCCGCCATTTTCCTTCTAATAACATCGCTAATATCTAACAAGTCTTCGGCACTAACCTTCCTGCCCCAACCCAGAAGTATGGTGTGTCCGAATCAGTTTTCGTACATCGGTAAATAAATAAGTATAAATAAATAAATAAATAAATATATATATATATATATCAGCCCTGCATATACTTTGCCTCTGTACATAAAATGTTTGATTACACATAATGATTTAGTAATTTATATGAGTCCACGCAATTTAGTTGTGCTAAGTTAACAAATGCACATACATGTATAACTATAACATACTGTTCAGTGATGATATTATATTACAGGCATATATTTACAGGTTCGGTGGATTCATTCTGGACATAATGATGTCCAAATACGTTGGCATGGCAGCTTTCCAGCCAGTGATTAATGGAGTAGGTGGGAACCTGGTATCTGTACAAGCCAGCAGACTGTCCACTGCACTGCACCAGTACGGCCCTCTAGGAACTCTGCCACCCGATGCTAAAGTCTGCATAACCCCTACTGATGCCTTCTTATCGTCAAGTAAGAATTTGCAAGTCACCTGAGAAATATGCTTAAAATAATTTACTTGTTACTGCAGTTATTTAATGCAGTTTTTAGAAATTATAGGTTCAATAAGTGCAAATGTTAATGACATTTATCGTGATAGGACAAATAACGTTTTGCTAAAGTTAACTATAAACAATGATAGCATTATATTTAAAGCTAGTGAATACCATTTTCATATACTGGCCTCAGGAAATTGTTCATGTTTTAACCACGCCTCCGTTTTGTAAATGCATTTACGGTAAAAGTTATAGTGAAAATTATGATAATAATAGAGATAACAGTACTAACGCAAGTATGATAGTAGATAAATAAAAGTTTGAATAAATAGTTGCCAACTTCTACATTTATTCTGTTCGTGTAGTTAGTTGGAAATGAAGGTTGATTCAGGTGCTTTTCCTTACAGTACAAAATAAAAAATAACAATCATAGCTGTTACTTCTGCAAGGTAATACATATCATGATTCCTACTACCATTCAGCATCTATCCATGCATAATTTAAACACTCGACTAGCTGTTGTATTTAATCATTCGATACATGCATTGACTTGGTGAAAAATCTGGTACCTCTGGTTTTCGCTATGTTGTAGAATGTTGCAGTGTTTCCTCTGAGCTTAAAATCATTTAGTCTGAAATTGCGCAAGTTTAAGGGGCGTGAAAAGTATCAAAATTAAATAAATTATCACAGATTAAATGTACACAGTTACAGCCAGCATTTAACACCTGAAATAATTAAGCAAAGCATAATCATTAATCTGTGACCTGTGATTAGGTAAATGAAGTATGGCGTTCGTAAGCGTTATTTTACGCATATAGCCCTCGTTGGCACGAGGTTCGCCAAAAACCTAACTTAAAAATTTAAATAGCTATATCTCTTCTCAAAAGAGCAAAATTGTTTAGGACGATTCTATCTAGGCCCTCTCCTGTTAGAGCGTCTTAGGATAACGGCAGATATGTCCAGGCACCATCGCAGAGGACCTGCCGTAACAGCTTCAACATATTGATGTTAGTTGAGCTAAGAAGGAGGAATGTTTCCAAATGCTTCTTGTTAAAATATTCGCTGACGTAGAGGAACAAAATATCCTGCATAGAGAAATGTATTTCAAAGCGCATAGATAACATTCCAAAACTACAATGCAGTACACTAATTCACCAGTAATCAGTCAAGTACATTTACATTTATGAAGGAAGTGCATAAATAACATGTTAATTTTCAACTAAATAATTAAAATATTACCTGGAGCGAAAAATTATTAATAAATAAAATATTCATTACAGTCTTTCATCAAATAACCTGATCCTACAAACTATTACTCATATCTACCTAATTAGTGTTTAGAAGAATTATTCACATAGAATTAAATCAACCAACTGCAATACCATTACAAATTGTCGCAACAGATATTGAACTACGTAAACTATCTAAGACACCCTGGAAATAGCACCTGTTAATGACTCAAGTAGGCCTACATACTATCCTAGACATGGTTATACACTGAAGTAAATAAAAAATGCATAAAACACTTATTAGATGAAAACAACAAACATGAAACATTAACTGCTGAAATAAAACAAGAATTAATAGCACGCACTCAAGGTTGTACCTCAAGAAGGTTAACACATCAATTTAAAATTTCTCGCCAGCGCTTGCTGTTGGCGTCACTGGAAGAAGTGCAGCATGTAGACGACATCACGCAGGTTGGCAGCAGTGTTGCACTGTGACGTAGGTAGCAACTGTGCTCCCATCATGCAGTGTAACGCATATAGTAAATAAAAGTATCAAGCACTGACACGCTATGTTTATTTCAGTTGACTAATTTTAACAACGTAGTTAGATTTTCAAGTGGGATCTGTCTTCTTACTACTATCAAAATTTGATTATTTCTTGCGTAGGTTTTTCGTTTTGCAAGTTCGCATTGAATTGCATTACGTGATTACGGAAATTAAGCTACTATATGTAGCTCGGTTCACTTTTTAGACGAACTAGACTCCGATCACGTACTGAAATGCTCGAATTTAGATGTTACTATCTAGAATCACCTCGTGTTTTTATCGTAGAAATCAATATTATATTTAAATTATATTATACAGCAGTCTTAATTTAACTTTGTTAGGGAACTTTTTAATACGGGTTGAAGTTCAAAATTCTCGGCAGGCGGATGAATGGCAAATAGTTCACTGCTTGTTAAATGTACAAGAAACTGTTACAAAGTTGAAATAATTACATTACAACAATTCGTTCACGCTAAAAGCATGTAGCTATCGTGTAAATTATAAATCACCATTCACTAGCTAAAAGAATTTCGTAGCCAAACGTATTCGCCATTCCAAAAATTACAAACGTGATGTTGCGGGATTGTGAGACTGTAACAACAATACGACACGTACGGGATCAAAATGCATTTAGACATGAACGAAAACTTTGTAAACCTTTAAGACGGCTTGAAGCGAGCCGTGTTCGCCATTCTGGCCAATTTTCAAACGTGTTCAAAATTCATAGAACAATGACGATGTGCTCGGAAATGAGAGCTTGACTGACAACGTAATAAACACAATTGCATATGCCCGGTTATCGAAATGAAATATTCACAGCTGCATTATTTTGCATTTTTAATGGCATTAATTGTTTTATTTTTAAAGTAAATATAAAAGTGTAACTTTTATTACGTAATCAAAATTATGTAATACTCGTCTATTATGTTACAGAATCCGGCTCCGTCATGATATAAGCGTTTTGTGTATCTCTATACCCGGACGGGGCCCTGGTGTAACGGTTGCAGTTCTCACAGAGGTGCGCGGGTTACGTGTCTGCACAACACAGGTATAGTCTGTTTCATGTAAGTATTCCGTTGTTTGACCCTTCACTTCTGAGAAGTGTGTCTGTACGCAGACTTGCGGCGACCGTGGTTTTCCAGGAAGCCAGGTAGGTTTAAAGCTCCAAACAGTGTAACTGTCGGACACATTTCTCAGAAGAGATAAATGTCAAAATACGGAAGAGTTACATGTGACAAGCAACACCTAAGTATATAGATTAATCAGCCTCTTGAACGGTCTTAATATTCGTTGCGTTTAATTAGTGCTTCATTATTGTTGTGGAAAACATTGTTCACATACCGTATTCGGTATTTCAAATCTCTAACGAACGTCAACATGGCGTTCTAACGACCGTCTGAGTGTTCACAGTAAATGCTCTGAACAATAATGTTAAGTCTATCAGTATAAATAACACCAAAGTTCGAAAGTTCATTTCGCTGATCTTACTTCTCTCGCCGTAGAATCACTTCTTTTCTTCTTCTGGGAACTGGAGCCATTCCACTGATGCTGAATAGAGCATAAACTAGATACAAATTACCACAAGTGATGGTAGTAAAATTTCACTACTGCGTACTGCCTAGCTCGTATCTACAATAATGAAAATCAGGAAAACCTAAATTCCAGTAAAGAGTAATGCTTGTTGTGATATCGTTCTCAAACACTAGCGGTAATCTAGGTCTAGCACACAGAAACCCTATACTATATACAACAATATGACGACGACATAAACATAATGTATACAAACATCTAACATAAAAATACGTAGATTCGACAAACATAGAACGTCACAAATCACACGTAAACTAAATGCTTACACTTAAACAATACAGTAAATAACACCACACATAATCGTTTTCGTAACGAAACATAGCAACGCGTGTGAAGTGAAAACTGGTCAATATTTTCAAATAAATATTCAGGTAAGTAATTATATTTCATTATCAAGAAGAAACATAGCTAACCGCAAGAAAGTACCAAGATATCTTCTTCGACTCAAGAAAAAAATGAGTAAAAGTCATAAATTGAATAATATATTCAAAAATCGCAAAACAACATTCTACTAACCCAAAACTGTAAGTAACAGGTGGAAAGGTTTAGTGTTTGCTACAAGTTCAATGTGTTCTTTCTATATTTCCTTCTCTCTTCATACACCGCAGGCTATAGGACCGGGCTTGATAGTTAATGGTGAGCTTAAGTTACTTGAAAAAAAAAAAAACATTATTTTTGCTTCTCTCAAATTACACTACTGCGTAGTATTTTCACTGGGAACAAAACAAATCATCTATGAAACGTGCAGACCTAAGTATCGTCTAGTTAGAAGATAGGCATTTGGTACGATACAATTCTGCAGAACATACTGCTTGACAACTAAGTGACGGCGTTTTAAAAACGTTACGTTAAGTTTTCTCTGTATAGTAGAGATAGAATCGTATATGGTCTGGTAATAATCATAACCATCGACGGGGTTCCTTTAGGTTCGGTGGTGGCTCAACGACGAAAATAAAAGTAGCTCTTGCCAAAATCTAGTAGAACTCTTCTAAACATTATTCAGCAAGAAACTAACTTCTGACTCTTCGGTGATATATAATGACGTAGCTGGGTAATGTTGTACCTCCCTGCAGTGGTTGCACTAGTGTTTATAAGTTCATAGAATTTGCATTGGATAGTTGACTTCACGATAAACAGCCCTTAAAAAATCAGAAAAAAATATTCGTAACTCGGTCAGAGAAAGAACTTGTATGATTCGTACGACGTAGGACATAGTCTCTTACTTCAAATGTATTCTTCTTACTTAGCGTCTGGAATCATTTACGACTATAAGCTGTAGTAAATAGTCGAGCGTGGACAAGATCTGGCCCTTATTGACTCATCTATATAGGATTGTCTTGAGGTAGCTCTATATCTAGCTTGGGCAAAATAACTCTGGATACGTTAAGAGGTTCATTACCTGCAAAATATCCCGGAAAGACAGTATGTTGTGCATGCTTAGGATAAATGTACACGCCTAAGGTATTACTGGTATGTGCAAGATTATTGTACTGACAACTAGGTACAAATGTAGCAGAGTGGTCACCCGATTGACAAACATGCTGCTTACTAGTAGAGTTAAGCCCAATACACACGGGCCACTTTCTTGTGCACCAAGGTGATCACGAAAAGGTGAACAAGAAAGTTTACGCTCCCTTGGTTACATACTACATGAACATGCCGTACACACGGTAGTACTTGCATACTAGCTTGAATGTACCTCTATGCCAAATAGGGTTAGAAATACGAGGCCTTTTTTTGTTTTTTATATTATTATTCTAATTTTGTGATTTTTCTTACTATAAAAATAACAAGGATATGGAATTTGTCATTTTGACTCATAAGAGACATCAATTTTATACAGGACAGAAACTGAAAAATAAAGTTTTGTGCCTATACGAGGCTTCAATTTGTGTTCTACTCTCAAATAAATACTAATTAGAATACATTAACGTACGTAAAAGAGCCACATGAAAATATAAACAAACGACTTGCACGGGAAGGTGCATGAAAATTAGAACCGCCTCTATATGATTCTAGCTAGAATGTAAGATCTTGCATGCGCGCTACTTGCATACAAGTCGGCCATTCACACGATGCAAGTCACCTTGAACAAGAAGGTGTTCACCTCCTTGTTCAAAAAAGATAACCGTGTGTATTGGGATTTAGAGTTCATAACCAGAGCTGCGCTACAGGTCTCCAACGAAGGTTACTGTTTCAGCCCGGTGAAGGTGGTGGTATGGGTATCTTGGCCCTAGGTGAATCATTATGTGACATGACATATACAGTTCCTGTGTCATCGATATCGACACTAGGCACACAACGGTTAACTTTATCTTCATATCCTTTTCTCTGATCCTGACGGTTGTTGTTGGGCCTGCCTTTACGATGGTCTGGTTGGTACCTGTGTTCACACCAACTCGAGCTTCGCTGCCCAACATGACCTACATTTTGATTTCAATAGCGTGATCCGTTTCCATCATTACCACGTTACGAGTACGTTACGTTTACCCCTGCTTGTTGTTCGTTACTATATTGATTAGAATGACCTTGGGCTTGATTATATTGACTATGACATGGATACAGATGGTTTTGATTATGATATTCATACCGTGCTACACGCGGTTGATACAAACGTTGGTATGTATTTGAACTGGCAACTCCCTGTCATTTCAAGCGTAGGTAGACCGACGTCTTTCCGGCTGATTAATGCGGAGCTGTTGATACTGAAAATCATTCAAGTTAGTGAGCTGCCTGTCAGTCCACCTATCCTAATACTCAGGCGGTATCTGAGCGATTATAATTTCCGCAAACCCATCTTCCATGGAGCGGTTAAATGGCGAGTTCGCTCTTAGACCTCACTAAAGTGATGTTCCAGGGATTTTTTTTCCTTGTGTGGGTTATATTTCTCATGGTGCAACCTAATCCTCATGTTTTGTGTTGCCCTGATTTTTAACATTCCAAAAGTGTTTCAAGTACTCGGTTTTAACCTCCTCTATGGTGCGAAAATTTTATTTTTGCAGTTCCCACCAATAATTAGCAGTGTTTCTGAAACTGTTGTCTTAATATCTAAATTTGCCTTCCAAATTTTGCAAGAAATAAGTCAAACACTCTCCAACACGTATTAAATGTGACCCAGGGTTATCGTGTATGAAACCAAAAAATGTGGTTTAATGCTCAGCCATCTGCTTTGATGGACGGTAAAATACATTAGCAAGTGCGTACATGACACAACCTTTGGATGTGCTCGTCGCTGGTTTGTTTTCAACACCCTCGGAGTTAGATACCACATAAATTTTGGTGTATTTTCAAGTAGTAATTCTGATAGTCGTGGAGAATAGGTTTTTTTCTCATTATGATAAAGCCTCAGTGTAATTTGTTCCAGAAACACATAATCGTTAAACGAGTTTTATATTTCCCTTTCAAACTGCGAATTAAAATTTTTTCCACATATACTACATACTTATTTAAATTATGCACTGAAGTCTGATGGTATGTTAATGCATAAGGCTGTAAAAATTAACATTGCTGGCAACGTAATGTTACTTCCTAAATATGCTACTCTAACTTGTCAGCATGTACGTAGATCCACCAGTTCGAGGGGGGGGGATGGGGAGGGTTATCTCATAAGCCTAATTTTTTCCTTCGGAAAGTAGGCTAAAAATTCTTTAGTTTTACTTATGAAATGTTTTGCGAATAATTGCTAACGCGTTTCTCAAAGCATAATGTATCATGTTCCAGAAACAATTTCCAAGTAAATTAAATAAAAAAATTATAGAAGTTTTAAAATATATTAAAAAAGGAAACGTTCATTTCGGCGGTTACCGTACAGCAGCAGATATTTCACTCTAAAAGTTCTCTACAGAACTCTGCCTATTAAATAACATAAACGAGTGCGTCACATTGGATGTTATTTAAGCTATAGTGGTTATTTATACCACAGTTCACAACATAATGTTTGGGGA
This sequence comes from Medauroidea extradentata, assembly GCA_003012365.1. Taxonomy (NCBI): domain Eukaryota; kingdom Metazoa; phylum Arthropoda; class Insecta; order Phasmatodea; family Phasmatidae; genus Medauroidea; species Medauroidea extradentata. The sequence goes on from PNEQ01098531.1 coordinate 131,255, forward strand.
CACTAGTAGTGAAATTCAAATTCAAAATTTTGATATTAAAATACTTACTGATGAAAGTTTGAAAGTTGTATTTTTCATTTCCTTTTTTTTTTTTCATATCCTTTTTGGACTTAGGATTAAATTTTAAGCATTATTCGTAATATACATTTTGCTAGTTTTGGCCTTGTTATTAATTTTTAGAAATCCTTTGGCTATGAGTATATTTTCCTCTTGGCAGTGAGTACTACAGTCGAGAGTGTTGCCCGAGAAGGCACGATTTACATCCTGATCCTAATGGGCACCGAAAGAAAGCCATCAGCAAAAACTCGCTGATATTAAATCGTACTTAATTATAACTAAAAACGGCGAAACATTGCAATCAATGAAAGACACTTATTGCAGAGTGCAGAGCAAGTTGACGAATCTCGGAACGAATTCCAAAACTCTTACCTGTTAGGCAAAGCGTTCCTTGAAGAACATATATATTGCTTCCGGATGGAAATGAAATAGCTTCTGCAACTGCGAATTCAGATAAATTGAGATACGCCAGTCACTACCGCCAATGAAAAAATCCCGATAAATAACAGAACTTCTCTTCATTAGAAAGTACAGTTATGTATTTATAAAAAAATTAAGTTTAAAGCAAATTGTCCCAGAGTTGTTAGTATCATTTGTCTCAACGTTCCTAATTCTGTATGCTATTTAGTTTATTTGATCAATTATCAATATTTCCTATTAAACGTTTCATGCTTTCAGTCAGTTATTGTTAAGTTTTACATGTACATACGTATTTAATTCATACTTGGATAGTTAAATATAAATATATTTCTCCGAAAATTATAATAAAAAACACTTGAAATCACTGATAGTCAAATAATGAACGAACTTTCCTTATAAAATCTCTGTACCAATAAAAATGTATATATGTACTATGTTTTCTAATACATTGATCACATTAAAATAATTGTTAATAATTGTAACAATATGTGACATTAATTTGCTATGTGATTTTCTTAGCATAGAAGTAAAGCTTTGTGATGTTTCATATACAAATATAGAGTATGTTATTAAAGTAAGAGATTATTACGTCTTCAACGTGTTTATTTTAGCGTTTTATATTGCGTTAAAATTTTATTTCTGGACGCAGTTTATGGAAACAAAAAACGCAAATTCTAATTTACGATTAAACTAAAAAAACAATACTTAACTTATTACAAATTTTGTGACATTGTCTATAGAAACTGGAGTGTAGCATGGTATTCCGCACCAGTGTTTAATATAGATGGTTGAAAATTCCCTTAAAATGAAAAAAAAAAAAAAATATTAACAAAAATCATTCCATGTAACCTGCTGAAAATATCAAAATTAATGATAAGCTTAAGTTCATATAAAAATACAGTAAAATTACGACATCGAACAGCAACAATGCCTAAAGGCAGAAATAACGTGATTACCCTGAAAAAACACACCAATAAAAGACAAAGTCATCAATGTTCCCAAAATGCGGGAATATGGATGTGGCCACTACGAATCAAAACTAGATAACCAAAGTGGGGTGCTTGCCATTAGGATTACATAATAGGCAGTTGTTTGCTGTTATTTATATACTGGGTAATATTTCATATAATTTACTTTTTTAACGGTAATGTATTGATACTGTTGGTATACTCTCTTTCGTATAACTCAGTAAAATTTTGCAGCTACTTACGGGCAGTAATTTGTAATATTTTGATATGTGTCACAATGCAAGACATGTTTAGTTCTAAAATGAACCTGAGATGTCTATTTCACCATTTTTACTGTAAATTTGATCACGTATTGTGACACGTATCACAAAATGTTAATAATTATTGTCACATAGTAGCTGTTAAATTTTACTGAAGTTATACGAAACATAGAATACATTTATGTTATTAATTAAACTAAATTTTTCGTTTGGATTTCAGAGCCATATGCGATGACCGCAAGGGTATTAATGACGATGGTAATACCTGGTCACATTGTGTTTGCTTATGCCATTAATTACTTCCAAAGTGGAGCTGTGACTCTAACTCCTACTTTCATGTGCTGCTATCTGATTGCGGCAATTATTCAGGTATGCAATGCATAATTGGAAATTATGTAGCTAAATTATTTAGGATATCGTTCAGAATTAATTAGGGGACTACGCATAAATAATTACAATATGAGACGAGATTTCTTTCAGATACGGAAGAATGTGCTCATTTATGACAAGGGACGGGATACTGCATCAGTAAAGGACGGAAAAGAGACAGGAAAACTACAGCATCTGCCCTATAGTATTGTGCATGGTGTCCGCGAACTGCCAATACTGCTGCACACCTGTGTTGCATGGACTCAGTGAGATGATCAGTGGCAATACTTCCCAGACGTACTCGATAGGATTAAGTCTGGAGAGCGAGCTGGCCTCGGCAGACTCTCGATGCACATCTTGTCCATCAACTCAGCACCGTGTGGCCGAATATTTCCATCCATAGAAAGGAACTACTCACCAAGCGTAAGAAACGATATATCCGCACTAGTTTTGTCTGATCCCCTAATTAATTTTGACCATACCACTAATTGTTTTGACTAGTTCGTAATTAATAAAGTAAGCTATTTATTTACTTTGATGTGCTCTTTTCACTTTTTCTGCAGGTCAGAAATCAAGCGAAAATTGCACGCTGCTGGTGTTAAAATATTTGTAATTAAAATTGTTGGTAGATTATTGATGCTTTTTTATGCTTAATATAAAATAAATCATGGATCAGTAGTCATTAATAAATGGTTATGTTAAGTTCATTAATTAAATTTGTGGAAGCTTAGTATTCTTTTCGTACATTTTCTTGTTAAGTATTATAGGAAAGGACTGGCTAATACCATTTATCTTTTCCCTGCATTCGTATCTCTGTGTTTTAACTTATGCTGTATATTGCATAATGATTCTAAAATTATACCGTAAATTTCGGTTACTTCATGACAGCTAGGGTGACTTCATGCCGCTTGAAATGTTAATTTATGCTAGGTTAGTAAAACAAATAATCTTTATGTTTTAAATATATGGTATACAATGATTAAATAATAGTTACTTATTTCTTACTTACATAACCTAAACATATAACATTTTGAGTGTCATATAGTCAGCACTGCTGTAACTAAGAAATCCCCGTTTAGAATAATAATTTGCTATGGTGTAAGCTTAATTGATGTTTTATATATAAAATGTAATATTATTGAACTCAAATAGGCTACTCTTTTTTTTCGAAGTAAATATTAGGAAACTAAGCATTGTGTAAACATCAAATCATGTAATTTTCTACAAGCTCAAACGTTGCTGACGTGTATCCACCGAAAAGAGATTTAATTTAGGTAGCACCAACTGCAAGATTGTCACACTAATCATCTTGGCGCATTAAATGCCCGTAAACCTAGAAGATGAAATATTTTTAGAAATGTATTAGAAATTTTGATCTCTCGTAATTACAGGCCTTTTAGTATAAAACTAAATACGTAGTTTGCTTATTTCACAATATTAACTTAAAGATTCGCTAACAAAATTCCATGCCTTATATTATGATCATAATATGGAAAAAATGTAATATTTGGGGGGCCTTACTTTTTCTACGGATTTCGAACCGGGAAGTCGAATTATATCCTTGAAGATTTTTAAAATAATATATCGCTCTGTAAATGTCACATTTAAAATCTGTTATGCTCGAAATTAAAAAAATTTATTTGTGGTGTTTTAAAAACGCAAACTCAGCACTACGAAGTGACTGAGGTAAAGAATATAAGCGTTTGACTGCAGCCATTAATCGCGTGTCTACGTGACGTGTACAATTGTTGACGTGTGTATGATATTATTCTTGTAGATTATGACATCGCTGTTATAAGGTTGAATCTTACGTAATTGTTATTAGATTTGCTGTATTGTGAACGCTCTGTAAATAAGTATGTAAAATATAGTATGTTTTCCATATTGTTTTTGTAAAGCTGTATTTCAGAATTTTAAATAGAAACACAAATATTTTCTCAATAGGGATTAATGAGAATTGTGATGAATAAATAATCATATTATTACCGAAAACTTACAACCACGAGGAAAAATAACATGTAAATGAAAATATGTCCAATTTTTTAGAAGTGATTTGGTATTAAAGATCTAACGGCAAAGAGCATAAAGGCGAATCTGTACTGCAAACATTGTCCAAAACGTTTGAGTTGGGCAGTGTCATCAATTTTTACACCATTTGAGCAAGAAACAACATACGGCTTGTAAAAACAACAGTTCTTCCTCAAGTTCCCTGTGAGGTTAATTAGCGTGAGTGAGAGACTTTAGTCGGCGCTCAACATCGAAGTCTTCAGCGCTGGTGAGAGGTGACACGATGTGCGTATGGAGCAGCGCCGGAATGAAGGGGCGGGGTAGACAGGAGATCACCGAGGAAACCCGCCGGCCTGCAGCATCGTCCGGCGTGAGTCCCACGTGCGGAAATCCAGGGACCGACCCCGCCGGGAATTGAACCCGGATCGCCTTGGGGGGAGGCGAATGGTCTGACCATTTGGCCACCCCAGCCCCGAGGTTAATTACAATCATGCTGCGAAATTCCTGCAAATGATTCTGTCGGGTCCCAGCATAGGATTTGAAGTTGTGAGACGTTTTTCTGTCAAGGTCGGCATGATATTATATCGTACCAAAATTTTTTATAGCGCACAGGAAAAAAAATGAAATTCATCTCCCTTCTCCCAAGTAATTTCAGTTAATTAAATAAATATATTTTTATATTTTCGTATGTTGCTATTTTATTTTATTTTCTGCCGGCCTCCGTAGCGTGGTCGATAGCATACTGGCTTATGGTGCACGAGGTCCTGGTTTCGAATTCCATCACGGTAAAGGATGTGTGTGTCGTTTACTTAGGTTTAGATAGTTTGTAAGCCGTCCCTTATTTGACCTAATAGCATAAAACGGAGGGACGTAACTAAACTATCTAAAATAAAATAAAATTTTTTTTTTATAATTCTAGCAAACTCAGTTGAAAAGCCTAATCCTCCTCTACTTTGTATGTACTTTGCAGTGGTTGGAAAGTTACACAGATTATTTATGTAATGTTTCGATTCTTACACGTAAATATTTGTTCCTCAGCGACGAGTGCAATCTCAAAATAAGTTTCTTGTTGTGCTTTGAAAAGTTGTGGCAACTACAGGGTTGATTACATTAAGTGTGTTGTAATTACAAACAATTTCTTTTTAATTTTAAAAACTAAAATTATAATTACGTAATAATACCTTTATATGGTCAACGAATTTTTATTAACCACTTCCAAAAATTTTTGAACATAAACTAGTGTTCGAATTTCTTAATGTTATTTATTTTAATAACGACTACAATTGTATTTTCGGCTAGCAGAGCATTTAAAACAATTCTGAAAAAACTTTATTGTAAATCAAATGTACTTTTACAAAGAAAGTCCAGTTAGCAAAGAAATTATTTGCAGAATAACAAAGATTTTGTGACGGGTCAAAGTGGAACTTTTGTATATCTCAGTATAATTAATTATTTAAATTGAAGAAAAGGACATTTGTAATTGTAGATACTTCGTGTCGGGTATCAAATTAACCGTCTTGACACATCGGTACTGAAAATAATGGTAATGCAGTTATATTATTAGATTTAAGTAGTTTAGTATTAGTGTAGTAATAGAAAATGGAAATCAAGTGCCTCGGAGTCAGGAGAGGGGGTGGTCTGCCGTCACAAAAGGTCTGGGCCGTCCGGCAGCCCCCTCCCCCCTCTTTCCAACCATCCCCCCCCCCTTCTGCCACAGCACTACTGTAACAACCTAGCCGTGGATTACTTTTATTTATTTGATTAACTGTCGGTGTCAGTATACTTATAGCACATCAATGAAAATAATATTTTGTAATCAAGGGCATGTCAACAAATGTGAAGTAATTAAGCTTTGACAAACAAATAAATAACGGTGAAGGGTAACGCGACGTTTTGCTCACGAGGGGCGGAGCTAGGTAGTCCAGGGTTTCCATTTGCTGGAGGCGTGCCCAAGGATTATTGTACACTAGGGACTTTTTCCCGCCTAATGTTAAGACGTAAGGGTCGTCGTCGAGATTTGAGGGAGAGAAGTAAAGGTGTGCGCGGAAGGAGCTGTTGGCGTCCTATCCGGCCACTTCGTCTAAATATTTCAACACAAATACATAACTAAATATTTGCAAGGGAAAGCGTGAGCGTCGCGTATATATTATTATCGATTTCAGCAGTAGCACTACTCTCTCCACCTCTGTGAGTGGCATGGCGGTACGCGAGACCGATTTAACATTTTCCTGAGTTATTAATTCTCATTCCTGGACTCAATAGCATGTGTTGCATTACGGAGAACGTCGCAATTTCTTAGAGTAAAAGTACAAAGTATATGTTGTAGCATTAAGCTGTATAATATAGCGTTTATCTATGCATTGGTGAAAAAGTAAGATTTTAATAATATATTTTATCGCGATCGTGAAAATCAACTAATTTATAAAACGAATGTAAAGTAAAGATTTAACTTATAGCAATTTGGAAAAACAAATGAAAAAAATGTTTTGAACTTGTATTCGTGTGATTGTTCACTCCAACCTTTTTCTTGGATGCTACAAGCTTTTATTTTAGAAATTTTATGTACGTGCAGTCCACTTGTTTAACTTATTTTTGTCACTTCTTTGTACACAGATTTGCATTGGTTATTTATTGTGTTGTTGCTGGGGTTTACACTAACAATTTACAAACAAAACTTTGATTATTTAGTCTTCAAATTATTCATAAGATGGCCCGTGCAATTTTACAAAATAATAATTTTACATTGCAAAATCGTGTTCTTTCACAAAGACTTGTAAATATGAAATTATTCTTGTTTGTATAACAAAAATAAGTGCATTTTATTTAAATGAAATGAAATTGCGGCACTAATTATTCGATAAACATAGAATAGATAATGGATATCAATTAAAATTTCACATGACTAATATAACAAATAATTAAGCATCACCCTTATAAACACGTTGCTAGTACCGCTGTTAAAGTTTGAATATATAGAACCCCATTGGCGTAAGATACTGTGCGTAGTAAAAAAGCTGTTCTGGACTAATACATCTATAGTGATGGAAACAACACAGAAATTTATTAGTGTTGCAAAGTAAAGAGCGAGCATAGATAAACAAATTGTAGAGAAAATTTGAACATTAATTACAAATTTTCGAATGCAGAAAAAATAAATGTTTGAACATAGCCCCATAAAAACGGGAAAATATAAAAAATTACCCAATATTGACTTCTCGTGAAATTGCCGAGTGCTTCCTTTAGAGTACCATTTGTATAGCTGCCCAACAAAAAACAAATTGAATAGGAAAATGCATGATGATCTGGAATAAATAATGTATAGTATTTCTTCTACAAAGTATTCAAACGTTTTCAAGCAAATATCATGACATGAAATAACAACTGACAATAGCTATCAAAAATATAAAACCAACCTAAAAAATATTTTCGTCCACTTTTTAGCAGTGCCGAAACGTCACATTGCAACGGAAGCAGTGTAACTCAACTATTATTTAAGCTTACACGAGAGCAGGAATAAAAAAAACTGTTCGTCAGTATTGTTAAAAATGTTTTTCTCTACGTTGGCTGGCTTTTTACAAGAAAGCAAATACTATGACTTTTGATAATTATGTAATCAACTAAATTTTTGTTACTTGATTAATTCGTCGAAACCATGTACTTAAATGTCTTGAAAAATTTAGCTATCACGACGAAACTTATTTTAAACAAAACTGGCAAAAAATTTGTTATATCTATTCTCGTTCAAGCATTAAAAATGATTATCGCAGAAATAGTAGAAAGAGGGGTGAATGGCTGTAACGCATCAGTACAGTGTTTTCCGGTAGATGTAGTGTGACTGGCTAACTCACGCCTCGCCTCTCGCACGTTACTGGCAGGGGAGCATGCATGTCCCTATCAGTCTAACTGCACCACAGACAACTTATACTTGTGTATAGTCATTACTAGAGACCGGAACAATTCGCGGATTCACAGACCTCTAGGCAAGTCTCCAAGCATGCATGTGCACTCAAGCCCACAGCAGATAGGCCTGCATTTAGTTATATTTTTATTATTGGCTCAGCGACTTATACGAGATGTCAAATAACTCAAGGGCCATTTGCGGAAGTGACATGAACCTACAGTTGCTGGAATTCTAGCTTGTGGTTTAAAGAAAACGCGATTTTTTCAAGTCCCTTAGTCATTGCTAACTACCGCTTCTCTTGTGTTGTGTCCGGCACTGGGTAAGGGCGTATGTTCTGCCCTTACACGGCGCTGGAGCAGGCTTCCCTGTCGAGCGGTGGCCAGGAAAGGGATGAGGTAGTAGCCAGGTTCAGAGTTGTTACTCTTAAGACGTAACTTCGGTTCACAGCAGCATTTATTCGTTTATCTCCTACAGCCATCCATCACTCACCACTGCCAA